>JBBPCX010110740.1:0-20000 GCA_037974365.1 Hydrocynus forskahlii
CACACACACACACACACACACACACACACACACATACACACACACACACACACACACACAAAAACACACACACACACACACACACACACACACACACACACACACATTATTGTTGCTCCTAATCACTGTGGGGAACACTTGGCTGGATTTGAGGAAAACCCTTTGATGGTGATTGTGGCGTGCATCACCATGGCTACGAACTCAATGCTGTTCCACGTGACCTCATAGTTCTGGAGGACTTCCACGGCCGGAGCACAGAGGCACCATGGGAAACATTGTGGCGGGCTGGAGTTCTCAGGGCGTTTTTGAACAGGTCCTCTCTCTGGGCAACCAGACTGGCCTTTCCTGTTATGGACATGGGCCCAGGATGTTGGCTCAAAAGAACTCCACACTCATATGGAATCACAAACTGCCTTGCATCTGGTTCAACAAGGTTCTTCCTGCCCTGCATTTGCGTAGCTGGGTTTGGCTATGATTTGACTTGGTTGGATAGGCACAGCTTCTGCCTTAGTACTACAGTCGCACAGAACAAATTGGCACATTTGTGCCATGAAAAATAGTTAAAGGGATACGATTTTTCACACTGATCTTCATGTTCAGATTTTTTTTAAAACAACTTGTTCAGTCATTCGCTGCATATACTGGAATCCCACCCATTTGGATTCATAATATTTTTTAAATTAAGTTACATGTGAAAACACTGGTAAAGCACTCACTTCTGAATGTGGTTAAATCCTAATTAAACTGAATTTTACGGTCAAGGATGGGCTGGGGGGAAGCTTGATCAGTCTGGTCTGTTTGATTATTCAGTGGTGAAGGAAAACACAACCCATGTGTTTTCATAGGTAACGAGAGCAGAGCTCAGTTTACCCTCATACAGGCTGTTTGGATTTCAGTACGGCATCCTCGTGGTCCTTCCCATGTCATCTGAGCATTATAGTCTAGTGCTGGAGGGGGATGTCCCCAAAGATCCAGCCCCTTTCCCAATGATGAGATCAAAATGCAATGTAATTCTTGACTGATTTGACTCAGATTTGATATGCCTGCCTTATTAAAGAAAACAAATTGTCACATCTGGACACAGGTCAGTTATGGGTCTAACGATTTGGCTTACTTAAGGGTTATGGTTGATGAAGCACCACTGGGTTGGTGAGAATACAAGACTTTATCTTGATGTATTGCCTTTGCTCCCTCAAGTGCTCCCTCTTTGTTTGTTCAGTGGTCCATAAAGGGGGTCGTAAAGCATTGTGATGGATGCTTGTTTCTGGCCACTCAAAATTATCCTAATTACTGGCTAGCAGAATCTGTTTGGGTGTGTGGCGGATGCCATTACTCAATGCTCAAGTTCATCAGGAGATTACTTAACATGGGAGTCTTGCCGGCACAATGGTAGTATGTGATGTGGAAAAAAACGAAGCCAGATTTGTTTGTATTAGACAAATTTGTCTCTGTTTAAATGCTTTTTTCTATGTCAGGGACAAGGACTGTTCCAGCTTCTGCGACAGAATTACCATTAAGACATCAAAGTGTTGGTTTGGCGGTCACAAAACGCACAAAGTTTGAAAGTTAAAAGTATGAGGCTGGTTCTCATGAGATGAATACTGCTCTTACATAAGCTGTTGACCCCACACACCGAACGAGTAGCATATACGTGTGGAAACTCGGATATTTGTGACAGCTCTTGCGATTCAGAAGTCCAAGTAAAATTTCCTGGAGCTCTAAGCTTTGATGCAGAAAAGGACGCAGCGGTGGGAGAAGATTCTTTTCCCGCCACACTCTTGGCAGGAAGAACAGAAAATTGCTCTCCTCAAACTGCTCGCCCCAGCCAGGTCTTTCCGGTGCCAACCATGCCAGTGGCAGTTACTCCCAAGATGTGCTTTCAGTGCTGGCACTCTTTCTAGAAGGCCTGACAGCAATGTTGAGATTGATTGGAATGGAGGGAGAGGAATCAAACGTAAGCTAAAAATGAACATAAGCCTCTTACTCTGATCCAAAGTGAAACAGAGGTAACATATTGACTTTACAACTGAAAACAAAGTGGCTTTCAGGCCTTAAAGGGAAAAATGGCCTTGAGCACTTTTTGTGCTGGAAGATGGATGGATATAACACCTCCTCTTTTGTGTAAAAAGCATGATGTTACTATTCAAATCTGAGAAATTCTACGCATCTTATTTGGGAATTCTTTTTTTTTTTTAATTACAGTCAAATTTCTTTACAATGTTAGTGACAGGAACCATGTTCAAATAGCTGTTTGGTCTGTTATACAAACAACCAAGCTGCACAAGTCTTTTAAGTATTTATATGTATTGCTGACAGATCCATGTTTTTCTGAGGATGTGGCTGTGCACATGATCGGCACTCAACAACTGTATTATTCCCAAAAAATTGTGTAAACGGAATTGGAATGTAATTTCCCTCTAACTCTTTATTGCATAGTGTGGTTGTATAGCAACAACTACCTTCTTTTACATTTTTTATTTGGTTTACTCAGTTTTTCTGTTTATTTTTTCTGTTTCTGTTTTATCAGTATAATCATTTTCATTCGGTTCAGTGTTATATAAACATAAGCATATATTTCCATTATGTACTGGTTTAATTTTATGCCTGGATCATGAATGTGATTGTATCATATGGCTGTGTATTCTTTCACACCCATTATAAGCATGGCAGATTAAAATTCCATTGTCACATGCTGTTACCGTGTGGAAGCATAATGCAAAGTACCCTCCCTAGTTTTTTTTTTTTCCTATCAATTTCAGTAAGAAAAATCATGCAGCATATTTATGTGCAAATAAAATGAAAGCATAATTGATTCAGTTCAATTCATTTTTGTAAATTAATAAAAACAGAAATGAAACAATTACAAAGAAATGGAGTGATATGGAGTTAAATATCCGATGTCCTAAACATGACAGTTTTGTGAGCCTCTGGATCTCACCTAGGAGAGCCTTTTATCCGCTAAAATGCTTGGAAGCGAAATGAGTTATAGCACCTCATACTGCATGGCAGCTCTGACGGTGCACAAGCAGATTTGACCCTGGTGCTAAGCACACACAGATGGAGAGGGCTGAGATCTCACAAACAGAGAGATGCCTCACATCATTTCGTATGGTTTAGGGACTGTGGATATTAATTGCCGCTGTCTTGAGTGTGTTTGTAGGTGTGTTTATTTTCGTACACTTTCAGGACAAAAATTCCCTGAATTTGTAGCAAAACTAGAGAAAAACAGGGTTGATCTACCATATCAGATCTCATAACTATATTTCTTCAGTCAGCGTTGAAACTGAAAGGACAAAACCATTTCTTTTATCTTAAAAATTCTTAACCCCTCACGTACTGATACTGATATGGATTTTCCCCATTTGCATACAGCAGTTTCCCTTTACACTATGTTTAATGATAAACGGACCAATAGAAATGCTCTTAGTAAGGTCTTTTCACATAATAAAAGTTAAGATTGGTTTTGCCTTTTTTGTGCAATCATTTTATGTTACATCTGAATATTTATAATGTATTCATATGGATCCCATTTCCCACTTTGCAGTAAAACAAAATTGTGTTTAGCATGTGCAGTGTTTTGGTTTCCTTTTCCCCCTTTGCTGTGCTGTGCTGGTGGTCTTCCTGAGAGAAAAGGTTTTTCTTGTGTTTTGTGGTTAATTCCGGTTCTGCTTTTGCTTCCTGAAGCGTATCTGGTTAACACAAGAAGACGATGGTGAAAACAAAATAGTCAGCATCGTCTTCTTATCTTCACACCATAATGTGTTGTTTGTTTGAGGTAAGAAGATTAGGTTTAGGATGTTGTGGATATTTATCACTGTGGTCGAGTGCTATCATTTCGAGCATTGAATTAATTGAGAAGAATCCAATTTGCATACATGTCACCCGAGTTTCTACAGCTGCGCTATAATCAAGCATAATTTTGAATTTCCAACTCAAGATGAAAGCTGGAAATCAAACATGCCTTCATCTGGACAGCCGAGTTTATCTGTTGGTACAGTTCTCGTACAGTCCCTGTAACACATGACAACATGATGTGTAACCAACTGCAAGACAATTTATTTTTCTTTTTTCTCTCACCACTACAGGAAGGTGGAGGAGGGGAATTCAATCTAGAACTTGGTCACGCAACAGTGTCTGGTAGCCTTAGCGAAGCATGAGGCTAAACAGAAGCTCTTGATGCCAGGAACACTTGACAAGCCAAATGACTCTTCACTGAATGCATTAGTATACATGAAATTCTGCCACCGAGGGGTGGGTTTATTGGCTAATATTTAAGGTCCTTATTACATCTGTAAACATCTGATGAGACTGAGGAAAGTCCTCTGGGAAAGAGAGCGAAAGAAAGAGATAATTGAAGAGAGAGGAGAGAGGGAGAAAGTGAAAGACAATAGAAAGGAAAAGAGAGAACAGAAATAGCAGAAGAATGAAAAAACAAGACAGAAAGAGAGAGAGAGAGAGAGAGAGAGAGAGAGAGAGAGAAAGAGAGAGAGAGAGAAAGAGCGTGTCACGGGTGCAAAGCACCACTCATGAAGCAACAAAAGCTCGCTGAATACTCTCTTAAAAATGAAGATGCCAAAAAGGTTTTTCATGTGATGCCATTGAAACAAATGTTCCTTTAAAAAACTTACAGCGGAGAGACATGCACTATTCAGTGGCATTTTGGGGAGGATGTGGTTGAGCTATCATGGCCCACGCTGAAATTTGACTGGCCACCATAGGTGCCTCCCTACTGAATCTGGTAGTAGATTCTTTATCAGGATGTCAATTCAATCATTCATCATATCACTTGTTTTTAGAAATCAGGAGAAAGCCTCCACAGCAATGTAAATGAAATGGCACACTCACCGCAACCATACCCATTAAGATGAAGCCAGCCTCTCATTTGGATTTTCCGTTTCACCTCAAATGGTCCAGCAGTTACAATCTGGCACCTGTACATTAAAGGTGGAATGGAAAATTGGAATAAGAAACTGGAAAATAGAAAGCCAACTTCCAGTATCACATCCAAATCGGTAATTACACCAAGACTACTGTGTTGGCATTGTTTAAACAATACACTAGGAAAGAAAAAACTAGTAAACTCAAACAAAACTTCATGTCAGAAAAATAGCTTTTCACATGAGCAATATTGTTTAATATAATTCATAATGGACTCATGTAGAAGTGTGTCATTTTGGAAAACTGAAGTTACTGTGATGTGCTCAACTTCTTTCATGCTTGAAACAAACCATATTATTACACTTTTTTCACTTCTAAAATGCTGACACGATCACTGTTAATGCAAGACTCAATAAAGTAATATTTCTTAAACAACTATTTAATGTCTAGATTAAGGGCAGAAAAGTAATTAGAGTGTGAGAGTGTGTTGGTGGGTCAGGATGAAATGACAGTTAGGAAATGCCTGACAGTTGTCTCTGATGTTTAAAATATCTTATACGTAGCTTTTAGTAATTAGTAAGAGTGGTTCTTCATACTGTGTGTCCTTGTTTAAACATTTCTTTATGGAATCAAGTTGTTTCTTTAATGAAACAACCCAATACACCATCTGTGGCACCTCTTTAAGAGTGCACTGTCAGCTGTGCACAGCAGTGCTACATTCTTAATCTCTTTCTCTAGCAGACTGCTGAACTTGCCTGTCTGTTCTTAGGTTTTCTGCAATTCATACTCAGTTCAGAATATATATTCATTAAACAATTCATTTTCATGTCTGTTGTCTGCAGTGGAATCTATCGAGGCTGTGGTAAACCTCAAAAGTAGCCCCAAAAACACACCGCAGGAGTTCACCTGCGACTGCACGTTAAAACTGTCAGCTCTGTGGTGTGCGCTAATAGCACCCCCTTGTTAAGGGTCTTTAGTCTGCTAAACATGAACAATATTTCCCCCATGTATAGGAAATCAGAGAGGCCAACAGAGGGGCAAAGCGTGCACATGCTAAGAAAATCCACAGATAACTCTGGGACACTGGGGACACACGCCGCATGTAGCAAGGCATCCGGACCATGACCAACTACCGGACATCTCCACCTGTCTCTGATGGTGAGGCCTCACTTTCAGATATGCTGAATCACTTTGAGGCAAGGAACAACATGGGAGCAGGGAAGACCACCACACCACTCAACAACCAGACACTCAGTTTGACCCCGGCTCATGTGAAGAGAACTCTGTTCAGAGTTCACCCACGGAAGGCCATCATACCAGACAACATTCCAGCCAGAGTGCTCAGAGGATATGCAGACCAGCTGGCAGAAATTCTCAATATCTCTCTGAACCCAACAGGCCTCAAAGCAACCAGCATCACCCCTGTGCCAGACAAGTCATTGGTGACCTCTCTGAATGACTACCGTCCTGTTACTTGATCCTGGACTCCCTGAATAGGGAGCAACATTTCTAGCACAAGAACAGCTAGAGCCCTCCTCCGCCTCCTCACCACATTCTATAGAGAGAATATAAACAGCACTCTGTGCAGCTCCATCACGTCCTGGGTTGGGAATTGCTGTGCCTCAGACCACAAGACCCTACAGTGGAAATTTGAAAGGACAGCTGAGAGGATTATTAGGGTGTCATTCCTCTTTGTTACAGACATCAACTCATCCCTCCAAAACTTTCTTCTCCCTCCTACCATCTCGTAAAAGGTTTTGTAGCTTGAGCGCCTTCAGTTTTTCCCCCCCAGGCCATCAAACTCCTGAATCAGAACAAAATCAAAACTGTAGTTCACACACAAACACATTCTCCTAAACACATAGGCATATACTCACTTAAACTGCAAACTCCACTATAAACAAAATCACACCCAAATGGCAACTCCCCTATAAACAAACATACAGTAAGTTAATCACATTATATTATTATTTATTATGTGCTGTAAAAATTTTTATCCATTTGATATTTTGAAGTTATTTTGCACAATGTTTGCTTGATAATGTCGCATATAGGTTGTTGTTGGATGCAAATGCGAAAGTCTCATTTTATTAAACAAACATGCAAAACTCACATAGGGTCCCAGGGTAAACAGAAACATAAGGCAATCCAAGGGAGTAACAAAGACATAAACAAGCCAATGTAACTATAATGTTAACAGGATGATAGAAGAGGGTCCGACGAAACAGGGGAAGACAGCAACAGGAGACACAGTGAGAGATTACACCAACAAACCACTAGCTGGGGGTCAGAACGCAACGGAGATGACATCAACAGTAAACTAAGAAATAGGCCACAACAAGAAATGACATCAACAGAGAATCCACAAAGACATACTGAGACACAGTGTATATACTGACTAGGGCACTGGGAACACCTGGGCTGGGGAGGAGGCAGGAATGAGACACAGGTGGACAGTATAACAAGGGGACGGGGCTAAGACAGGGGCCGACTCCACAAACTCGCACAACTTTCAGACATGAAATAATTCACTGTTCTTTTCTGTGCCAGTGATTAGCCCATTAATCTCTCTCAAAGTTTAGCTGACATGACCCTTGGACTTTGAGCTGACATGAACGGATTAAATTCACACATTTTTTGTGCATATTTTTAACTGGTACCTTATCATGCACTGTTGAGAAATTAACTCAAATGTCCAGATAGCCCACTAGTTAAAATATAATAGCGTATTTACACACTGTGTGTTTCACTCCTTGACAATAGTCACCCCTATTTCCCACACCCATGATGGGAAGGTGTTTCAGCAAGTGTGTTTTCTGTGTGTGTTATGTTTTTGTTCTTCAACAGATGTAGCAAATAGAGATTTTACTGAAAAATAATACAGTATTCTTTTAACAGCCAAGCCCCAGTCTGTCCCAACCCATTTTGAATTACCTCAGCACTGACCCTTATTTTTACCATTTTACTCATCATTAAGCAAAAACAGCTCCTTTCCTAACATAAACCATTTGAACTGTAGCACTCATGAATGAACAATATGTGTCTCCTAGACCTGTGATGAGTGATAAGTCAGCGTTACCTGAAACACACACTAGAGAGAAGGCAAATTAAGAGCTCGCCTGATAAAAATGGAAAGACATAAATTCCCACACTGTACACATTAGTGCACAGGACAGGCTCAAATTAGAAGTGCAGTCGCCATAATTCTCAGTTGTATAAGCACATTAAATTGAGAAGACCGCAGTGTCCTTACTCAGTAAGGCTAATGTCCCTGTACAAATGCTGATTCTAGTCAGGAGCATGCTGTTCCAGTGGCCCCGACAGAGCCCTGAGATGAGGCTTCCAGCATTCTAAACTGTTTCTATTGGATTAATCCATCTCACATTAGTGCTGTTGCATCCTGGCCAAGATACATTCGTAAGACAAGCAGTGTGAGCTAGCAACTGTTTGGTTGGACTTCCCCAGAGCCATTCAGACACTGTGTCTACCAAATTCACAAGGGGTTTGGACGGCTGTTTTAAGCGTTGGAGCACACATAGACATGCATGGAGCCACGCACAATGCACTTTCAGATTCAAAGCCATCATATTTATTAGCCTTGTCCTGTCAACTTGAGGCTAATGCAGCTTGAGGCAAATTTCAGAGGTTTGCCCAACTCACCCAGCAAAAACAAATCAATAAATCTTAGCCTTCTGTTCTAAATGTAACACACAGATTCCCTTGCTTCAGTCATTTGTGTATGAGAGCATAAAACTCGTTTTCTCGCTGGTTGTGTCTCAGTGAGTGTTTCGGTACCAGTCTTCTGTTTACTCTCGCAGTACAGATGCACTGTGTAAATGTGTGGATGTGTGTGTGTGTGTGTGTTTGTGTTTATAGACTGTGAGATGGCACCACTGGGGCAATTGACACATTTTGTTTTCCCCAGGCCTTATATAGCACCTTTGCTGGGTGTAGAGTACTAACCTCATATACACATGTCAGCACCACACATACACGCTGGTGCTCATATTCACATAGAGCCAGGACTTTCATTAGGCAAAATGTATACATTATGTATGGTTCATTTGTGACGATGACTTACTATCAGGGCACTAAGACTTTTATCTTGGACAGCCACAGTTCCATTCTTGTGATGGGCTGAAAGCCAAACAGACAAAAATATACAAATAAAATTTTCACACCTCTAGTTTTACATACCGTATACATAGCAAGATGAACTCTATTATTAGGGATCTAAAGTTGGTCTGTAGCATTAAATCACGCATCAATTCAAACACAGTTTATACAGCTTAACACACCATCTACAAGTAAATAAAATACTATGAAAATAATATTTTGTCTTTGAAAACTGAAAATTCATCAATTAAGGGATATGTGAATATAATCCCCAAAACTGCTTTTACGGCTGTTCTAGAAAGTCTACCTGGATTAGCAATAAAAATGCAGGCACAGTATTCCAGCATAAAATCAAAATACTAAAATATAGGTAATATGTCACCAAATATGACACTTTAAAATATCAGTCAAATCAAAACATCTGCTGATACTGATATGATTCTGATAGTTCTCAGTTTCTAAACAATTATTGATTTCGGTTATGGAAGTGATGAATGGAATTCATTGCTTTTTTCTTTTCTTTTTTGCAAGACTGAGTATTCAGGATCTGAAACTGCAGTCCTGGCTTGGCTTCATTTACACACATAGCACTGGGTAGCTTTGTGAGTAGGACAGGCTAAAAAGGGAAAATGCCATCTGAACAGATTTTTTTTTTTGCTGTCATTGTTCTATTAATGTTTATATGTTATCAGGTATTTTCACACTAATGAAAAACAGATAGTTACTGTAAATACCCGTGGTTTTGAAAAACTAAAAATTAATTCAGATTTATCATTCAGTAATTTTTGCCTGATATTTCAAAAATACATGTGCAGCGCAGTGGCATGAGAAACAATACATGCAGAAATGATGCAACATGTTGCTGTGCAGACTGCTTATATGACTAATGACAAGCATCTCTGCTCTTAGCAGTCAAACCAAAACCAAGCATAAAGTACATGTCTGTATAGGTTTTGGTTGAATGTGCGTTACATCACTGTTTTTATCATTCAGAGACTCAGAGCTGAGCTATCTAAGCATGATTTCCATCAAAGTGGCCAAAGATCACGCGGAAAAAGAGTCCGATCCATTATTACCGTCCTCAAAAAAGGTATTCATGTCTCATCCACATACAGCTGTGCCTTGAGCCTAGCTCTGATTGCGCTTGTGGAATGAATTATTGAACCAATGTGCTGATGCTGAAAAGAGAAGGGAGAGAGGTCTGGGGCTGTATTTTATCAGACCCAGCTTGCCTTTGACTCAGATTAGTGGGGTCTGGAAGCGTGCAAATGGGCCGATTCATTGCCTTAAAGTCAGCGCACACTGTTATTGAACCCACCAGGGAGTTTCAGAACAATGCACACCGCAAGTGGGCATTTTGTTACCCACAACATATGCGCACCATGCTTGCAGAATGTGTTCATAACATACATATTAATGGCCGGGTTAACCATTA
Source organism: Hydrocynus forskahlii (assembly GCA_037974365.1). NCBI lineage: Eukaryota > Metazoa > Chordata > Actinopteri > Characiformes > Alestidae > Hydrocynus > Hydrocynus forskahlii. The sequence goes on from JBBPCX010110740.1 coordinate 10,430, forward strand.
CTAAAACTGGATAAATTATTCTAAAGGGGTGTGAATTGCAAGACTGGACCTGCCAGCAGCTCCTGAGCGTTTAAGGGACTTATGATAAAATGTCCTTTGTCCACTTTCTGTAAAATAGCTTAGTTATAGAAGTAATAATAGTGAAAGTGTACCACTGCTCTTGAAGAAATTAATCATATATGCCATCGCGATCCAAAAAATCCTGAAATCATCCCGCCATCAAATTTTAATGCAACATAAACACAATGTAAAACTATTTAAAATGCCAATAATGGAGATTCATGTTTGCGTGTGTTTGCTATCATTGTGGGTGACTGTGTGTGTGGTATTCCGTTTGTTCTTCTCTGTGTTTCTTCAGAGGGTTGATCTGAGCAGAGTGTATGTCCCCTTGGTAAGAGGGTTTACAGAGCTGGGCCAAATCTCAATTCCAGAGTCACTGCCTGAGCACATGCTGCACTGTTAAGGAATTAAGGTCCAGTGTTTAAGAGTGTAGACGGACTCCGTGGTGTCCTGTCACTGCTGTCTAATGCTGCAGTGTTGTCAGAAAGTGAGGCTTGATGAAAAACATCCAGACAATTCACTGGCATCACTTAGGCCAAGTGTAAAAGTGTAAAAGTATGTTTTTCATCTGGAGATAGTAATAGATTTGTCAGCTGCTAATTAGGCATAAGAGCTGGATCATATGTCGGAGAGTTGTGAAAGACACACACACACACACACACACACACACACACACACGCACGCACATACACGTTCCTCTCATCTTCTCTTATTCACATGCTACCATTTTCCCACTACTTCCTCTTGGGCTTTGAAGGTTAGACAGAAGACAAATGTGCACAGTGAGTGCCCCTTCTTTCTCATATACACACACACACACCAAGGACCCTGGAGTCAGAGGTCAGGAGTTACATATGTGCATTTTACTCTGTCAACCTTGGACAGCTGAAACGTACTACCCCTGTAGAGGCTTGGGGGGTGGGGGGGTGGGGGGTATGGTGTTCCACTAGCGCTATGGGACAGCTCCATTGGGAAAACAGTGAGGTCAGGTTAAAGGTAAACTAAGAGGTTAGTAGAGTTGATTGTGCCTAACTGATTGTGGAATGCAGCAATAACACATGTGTGATCCTTGTGTGTGTGTGTGTGTGTGTGTGTGTGCGCGCGCATGTGTGCGTGGATGAATGAGCGTGTCTGAGAAATCAGGGGGCTACCCATCTAACCTGTCACCAGTGTTTACCACACATTGCTCTCTTGGGCTAAGCCATTCATTTTGCTGCCACATACTGTAGGTATAAATAGTCTACTCTGAAAACTGTGATATACTGAAGGTGCCCATAATTTCCACATATATAAAATAAGTAAATTGTAAAAGTAAAGTGTGTTGATGTAATATATTTTATTTCTGTGGAAATTTTAACACAGGTGAATTAAGTCAATTCGAGGCATCATGTTTCAGTCTTTGCTCCAAAGGTCCAAATATGTTTGTCTTGGATTTTGATAAAGTTTGGTGTCGAGCCAAAGAATCCCAAAGGCTCAGTCATGTTCCATTAGTGGAGCAAACTGTTTACCCAGTTCAGTGTCTCTTCGTTAGTGCTGTAGTCCAGACACACACTACAGGCATTTTTGCATTTTTTATTTGTAAAATTTTTCCTTAATATTAACCAATGAGCACTGACTCATATTAGTATAATTCAGATCGAATCATATGTTTGCCAAGTGTCGTTGAATTGTACATGCAGAGCAAGGACTGAGAAGCACAAAACTTTGTGAGCTGTTGCATAATGAATTCCTGACACTGAAGCAAAAATCAGAAGTGCAGACGTAAACCTGTCGATACAGGATACCAACATATACATTTAATTCAACATGTATCTATGTAATTTAGAACCTTACTGTGCTTTGTTGTTGTGCAATTATTCTATGTGGACATTTGTCAAAATACAAAGAAAATTTACAAACAAGGCCATTTCAACAGGAACTTATTTATTAAAATGATTAATAAATAACATATATATGAACCACCTATCAACATATTCAAATCTCAAAAATAGTTAGCAACAAAATTAGCATGCCAGCAATCACTTGGAATATTCTGTTACTGCTTAACAAAATGCTAGCAACTACCTTGAACACCATAACTACCTAGCAACCACTTGAGGTAACATAGCAACCACATAATATGACCACTTACAATACTTTAGCAACAACTTAGCAACCACCTGGAATACTACAGAAACAAACTGGCAGCACATTGGCAACTCCAAGCTTATGCTCACTCATACAAACTCTCAAAGACTTTTACACATAAGCACTCATACACACACATACAAACTGTTTAAACTCTACCTCTAAGTTTTAATATGACGTCCTATGTCTTTTTTGGGGGGTGGGTCTCAAGTTCTGCACCCTTTAGACTCAATCTTGACAGAACCTTGATTAGTCGTTTTCTTTGACTTTTCTTTGGACTCAACAAAAGTGGCCTTGACCACACCTCTATTTTTCTTAGCTGTGATTAACTTTGTCCTTTTCCCACATCTTTCCTCTCACCTCCTCTTTCCTGTGTCCAGCCTGGCTCACTTCCTTTCATCTGGAACTGAGGAACAATTGATGGAGCAGGAAAAGCAGGCCAACTATCGCAGAGAAAAACAAACATGGCTGCTTGTTATGTCTGCACAGTTGTTCTTTGGTATGGCAACGGTCTGCCTGCAGCCTTCTGTTGTCTGATGGACTTCCAGCTCTGCACTGTTCCGTGTGAAAAGGATGGCTCTGAAGCCCAGTGTCCGGGTCTATGCTAACACTGCAACTGTGGTTTACAGCACTGTGATGAAGGATCAGGGCCTGGATTTTGTAAAGGAATGCAGAAAGCCATGGACCGTTTAACATGACTTTGATTGGTGGGTCCAAGCATCAGTACCTACCCTACCCACACCACCAACTAAATATACTCAATGCTTATTTACAGTGCTAGATAAGATACTCATTGTAGCCATTGCTATCAAGATTGCACAGTGCATTTAATCTGCTCCAAGAATCCTAGGACATTATGCCAGTGCTTGCAGAGGATGGACTGATAAATTATCATGGAATTATGCCATGAATTAGAAGAAATACCTCTAAATTTATTGTATTGCACAAAGTAGGGAAACACTTCAAAATTAGTGTCTGTTGTAATCAACCATATGCTACTGATGTAAGCAGATTAGGAGATTAGACTGAGAATGAGCAGGAGTAGCCACTATTTTTGAGCAACAGAATGGTAGTATAATAAAGACACACAAGTGTGTATATATTTGTGATACAGATCAGAATTCTCCAAAGTAAAATTTCATTGGTGATGCTCAGAATAATTTAGAGGCTGAGTTAGATGCTAAGACAAACTTTAATGAGCTGCCAAGACATCTAGCATAGCTCAGCGGAGTCATAACCCCAGCACCTCTGACTAATGAGATAAACAGATGTCACGCTGCCCCTATAAATGTGTCCTGTCTCCACTGCAGTCACAATACAGAGTTAAAGAGTCGCATTCTCTGTCTGTGAGAATTTTATCATCATCAGCACCTCTGTGGTACCAATGCCACAGTACAGTTAATTACCAGAGAAAGTAAAGTGCCACTCAGGCCTGTTATCAAAGAAATAAGTGCTGTTCATCTGTGCTTCTTCTTTCTTTGTGATATTACTAGAGCTTTACCTGATATGGAGGTATTTTCATACCAAAGATCGTCACTTTATCACATTCTTAGCAATGGCGACAGACTCTGAGTCTACAGAGTCATTTTCTAAGAGCTTGTTTTCTGTCTAAGTCCACAGTCATGGCACCAAGGGAACATTCTGGAAGAAAGCCACACACACACACACACACACACGTGCACAGACACACACACACAAGCACTGACGACCACACCCACTCACCCACCTCCGGATGTTGCCATGTTGGACTGGTCTGGGCTGCTTGGCAACAGAGGGCATTTTCTCAGCTTGCCATGAAAGCTTTGGCCATGCCATAGTTCCTTCATCGCCAAACTTACAAACAGTTCAAATCACCAACCGTCACTCACATAGCACCAAAAACACACACACCTTCTCCTTTGTTTTTATATGTTGACAGGTGCAGTCATACATGTCCCATGTACACTGTGGCCCTGATCTCCAAAGGTTTGGGTGTGTAAAAACACATGCAAACCCCATAGCACCTGCAAAATAAATAATCAATAACGTTTTTGTGGGTTTCACCCAATGAATGTGCAGTTTGGGGCATTTCTTTCTTCCAGCACCCACGAAAAGATTAAGCCTGAAAAGCCTGTTAAGGCTTAATCACTTTGTGATAGCCATTGTGTGCGTAAATTAATACGAGAGGAGCTCAAATGCTAATCTGCTGTGTGTTTCCCACCGGGGTTCCAATGACCTAATTTTCAAGTGTTTATTGGTCAAAAATTACCATTTTGTAAAAATAATCTATAGTGCTTTTATATAGTATCTAAAAACTCAATACCGTATGTAGTTCAAGTAAGTCAGGCCTCAGTCCATAAATCATACTCGCCACTCACTGAGAGGTTATAAAAGTATATATAAAAATGAAATATGATACACAGCCGAAAGCCCCAGCAGTGGAATCAAGTAAAAGTCAGGCTTGAGAAACCAATAAAATAAAAACTGACAAACAGAGGGAAATGGGGAAGCTTCAGAATTGACTGTTATCAACTTTCAAGCAGTTGTTTAAAGATTCAGACTGCAAGAAAATGTGCCGAATCAGGGCTTTTTCATGCCAACAGACTGTGTTTGTCGCAAGACCCACCAAATATTTTATGAGGTGGATTAAAACATCAAAAGAGTCCTTAAGCTTCTGGTGCACTTTTACACAGTGCTCTTTACTCAACACTATTATTAAGACATAACTACTCTTATGTATTTCAGTTCTGTATTTAAATGTAACCCATTCCTTCAGTACGAACACATTAACAGTTCACTGATATTTAACCAAATATAAAATATCTTATTTCAGTCAGCTCTGATCATCTAGATTAGAAAGTTAGCTGTGTGCCCTGACTGCACGATCACTGATGTGTTACTGGGAAATTACCAGTCCACGGGGGCTAAAGACAGCGGAATTTTTTTTTACTTGTTTCTAGTTGTTAACCACCAGGCAAAAGCACGTTTAAAACTTTAAGAGCGATGACAGTGTGTGCTTTCCGTTGTAGTTCCTGCAACACTCAATAACTGCACTTGCAGCTCTGGTCTAAAACAACCACAGAAATATATATACACGGGTCCAGCATCCTCCTACTGAATACAATCGGTACTCAATGCCACACCACTTGCAACTTGCTTATGTCAGTAAATATGTTGTAGGCTGTTCTCTGCACGAGTACTGTAAATACATTTCACTGATGTTACTAAATCCTAGTAACTGAATAATTTTGCTCTAGTCACCTTCTTTTGTTTATGTCTTATCATCTTTCCAATCTTTCTCTAAACTCTCTTGACACCCTCAATCTATTTGGATTCATATTTCAGCTGCGTGGTGGTGGCCTACCTTCAGCATACCACCACTGGGTTCCTGAGCAAGACCCTTAACCCCAAGTTGCTCCAGGGAGACTGCCCCCCGTAGTTAGGGAACGGAAGTGGCTTTGGATAAAAGCGTCTGCTAAATGTAAATATATTTCTGTTGTTTCAGACTACAGCAGTTTGGCTCCACTCATTCATGTGTAAGTTACAAGGAGTGTTTTAGCTCTACCCTTTAAGTGAGGCAGAATACAGAACAGACGTCATTTACAGTAGTAAATACAGCCAGTCTAAATAAATGTTGGAAAATAACCTATAATAAAATATTGGTTTTTTTGGTAAATAAACCAACATAAACAGGTATCATAAATGGGACATATGGTTTGTTGTTTTTGCTCTTTTTTCTTCATAGCATTTATGTTTGTGTCCTAAAAATATACATGAAAACAAAGAAACACACGGACACACAGACAAACACACAACCTAAGCATTTCAGACATTTGCCAGTCCTTTTTTTGTACTCATTTAACTTTACTGCACGCCTCCCTCAGCACTGCTACCACAGCAGAAGACCCTGGGGTCAGCTAAGGTGAAAGGTCAAAGGTGAAATCACGAAACATTGCAGAAGTGTCAGGGTCATTGGAAGGCAGTCCTGTGGTCCACTAGGAGACGTTTTAAATAGCTGCAATATGCAACAGCCAAGAGAGATTCTCTGCAACCACTATCCTGCAGCTCTAATGATTCTAGATAAGGCCAACAGTTAGAATATCATATTCATCACCATCACTGGGGCAGCTGGTGGCCTAGTGGTTAGGGTGCTGCTCCTGCAATCAGAAGATTGTGAGTTTGAAGCCCAGCACTGCTAGTGTCATCACTGAGGTACCCTTGAATAAGGGACTGTCCCTCCACACGCTGCTGTGGGTGCCATAAAAAGACAAAGCTTCACTTTGTGTTATAAGTTTCATGAGAAATTATGAAAGTGAATATTTAAAAGCAAGGCTTTTAAGTGAAAGCAAAGTTGTTGTTTTTTTAAATGTTAAGACAGTAATATTGCACAATGTGCAAGTGATTACTAGTTGCGAATGTCAACATTAGTCATATTAAAAGTGTGTAAAATGTATAAAATAAAAAAAATGTTTCTACAAATCACACAATACAAAAACGAATCCACTGGTTGGTATGGGTGCAATGGGTGGTTTATACATGTACACATATGCAGTATGTTCCGCTTACATTACAAGTCACTCATCCTGGACAGGGCACCAGCCCACCGCTCACCCCCCACTCACTCACACACTCACATCTACCGCCAATTTAGAAACCCCAATCCATCTGACGGAGGAACCCACAGCACCACACTTCGAACCCCCAGCCTTGGAGGTGTGAGGCACAATGCTACTCACTATACATAGCAGGAAAGTATGTAAATAATATATACAATATATACAAAGGGAAAACCCCAGGGACATGTAGGCCTTCAGAGAACATCTTATGATTTCTGAGAATTAGGAAAATCTTTGAGTATTTTAGTTCATTTTATTTAAGATAATCATTGTTCATGTTGTATTTAAACTCTGTAAAAGTATTGTAGTAATACTAACAAACAATGTTATTCAATCAGGATTGTTTTCCTGTCGTATGCAGGATCTTGGTAGATGCAGCTGAGCAAGCTCTCCATTGGTCTGGCCTTTAGGACTGAAAACCTTACACATTAGATTAACTGCAAACTAAATTAGTGAGGAAATTAATTTACAATGGCTCAGACTGATTTAGTGAGAAATAGCATCAGCATAAACCTTCTGAGAATATAATCAGGTTTTCGTCAAGTTTTTAGAAGTGCTTCATGCTAAGGCTCTTTACTGAAGGAGTCACTGTAAACCTGCTACATACAAGGTAAAACTTGTTAATGTCTGTTGCAAACATCAGATAAAATGTATTTAACCAGCTTCAAGTGAAACATGTTCAGTCTTGTTGGACAAAACTAATGATGTGCAATTGCATTGGCTTAATGCTAACATTTCAGAGGACCAGCTTAAATGACCAATATTGTAGCGGTCTTTTATTTATTCATTTATTTTTTTGACCAACTATTGACATTCATGGCCTAGCACTAACAGGCACTAATGCACCACTGAGTATTTATCATATGTACAGAAATTTGGGAACAACCCTCCTAACACCTAAAGTTCAGGTGTTTCAGCCACACCCGTTGCTAAGAGGTGTATAAAATTAAGCACACAGCCAGGGAATGTCAGCTGACAAACAATTTTATCTTAATGTCCATGGATTTGGAATGGGATGTCATTCTATGTCAGATTAGGTCAATTCAAGCAATCACCACTCATGGGACACTCTTTTAGTGAGTAACGTTGCTGCAGGCAGAAAGGTCAGAGGTAAAACAATGAAGTGAATAAAGAGGGTACAGAGTAGCTTAAGTAATTAAGTCCTTCAGCAGTGAGGTGGATTTATGAGCCCTCATTGATCACTCTGTGGAGGGGGTCACAGTCAGACAGTGGTCAGGTTACCATTTTCCAGAGATGGACCATATTTGATGAGCCTTTGGGAGAATTTGCGGTAATTCTTTGCGGGAATTTTAGATAGCTTTGGTATATTTTATTAGTGGAATTTGAATTTAGCATTTCATTAGACCTGTGGATGCTGTTGGGGGTGAGGGCTTATACTAATGGTTTACTTACAAGGGGACAGTTATTAAAAACTGTAGTGGAGTACTTAACAGGAGGCTTTTAGAAAAGGATTAGACACTAACTGCCAGATGCCTGTGTGTGTGTGTGTGTGTGTGTGTGTGTGTGTGTGTGTGTAGTGATAGTAGTAGAACAGACCGGTGCAGATGTAAGCAGCTGGCAGGGTGCCAGCAAATCTGAGTTTGAGAGGGAAACATGACGTCATCCTTCAAGACAACAGAGCTAATCTCTGCGATAGTGCTTAATTAAAGCTGCTGTAAAAGCCTTCTGTGCTATGATGGCACTGGGAGTCTCGCGGGAAATATAAAAGGGGCATTCCAGCGTGTGTGTGTGTGTGTGTGTGTGTTTGTGTGGTGTGTGTTTGTGTGCATGTGTGTATGTATGTGTGAGTGTGACTGAGTGGGTGGCATCATTTTCATCTGTTTAAGTATTGCACATTTGTATATGTCCATATTTTTTGGCACACACGCACACACATACACACAACGAACACACACACACAGCTTTTAGTCTTTTATCAGAACCCAAGCTGGCCTGAGTAAACTTTCCCAGGCAGACAACATCCTACGCACGAGAGAAAGAGAGAAAGAGAGAGAGAGTTCAAAAAGAAAAAGGAAAAAAAGACATTTAAGAACAAAAGAAAGATTTAAGAAAGGTAAGAAAGAAAGAAAGAAAGAAAGAGAGAAAGAAAGAAAGAAAGAGATTGAAATGAAACAAAGAAACAAAATAGTGAGTGCATATGCACAGATCTGGAGAAAAACAGCTACATAGTAATCGAGTTGAGAATCGGCCTGGTTGCATATCTAAACACACACGTGCGCGCGCTTACACACACACACACACACACACACACACACATATTTTACATTTGAACAGAAGGCTGGTTTCTCCCATATTATTATTTTGCATTCATCTTTCATTTGCATTCTTACCCCTCATGTAAGACCTAAACGTCAGGCTTGGTGTGTGTGAGGGCTTCTGACAATGCTGCGTGTGCAAGTGTGGGTTTGAGTGTGTGTGTGTTTGTGTATGTCACATCTCCTGGTGAAATGTGAGACCAAGATGCCGTTTTCTATTTCAAGGTTGTGATCTAAGCCGACCCACAGTGTATGCGTGTGTGTGTGTGTGTGTGTGTGTGTTATCTGGGTGATCCTGGTTATGTTTCTCTTTACATTTCATGGAAATTACCATTGTGGAACTGACCTCCAAGATCAGTGTGACACACACACATACACACGCACACACAAACACACACACGTGCACACACACACACACACACACACACATAACCACCCACACCAACTCAAGTTGCCACAGTTCCACTGACCTCCATGTAATACTTACAGGTTAACCTAAAATTTAAAATACTC
>JBBPCX010110757.1:0-12500 GCA_037974365.1 Hydrocynus forskahlii
TCTCTCTCTCTCTCTCTCTCTCTCTCTCTCTCTCTCTCTCTCTCTCTCTCTCTCTCTCTCTCTCTCTCTCTCCTTTTTAGATTAAACAGAGAGGAGAAAGTGGTGAGGGTTCCGATAAAAATGCCACACCATCTCGAGTCTGGCTTTTTACTCGAACGAGCTTTTGTGGAGTTTTGCCACAACTGCCGTAAGTGCCGGACGCAGCGAGAGATGCTGTCTGACCACTCGTCCACACCCACGTCACTCCGTACCGTACATACACTCATTATTCGGTTCTTCAGGGTTCCTCTTACTAAGAGTAGATAATAGTAGTCGGTCTCAGCATAGTCATTTTCTTCATTGACTGACACACATGCTAAAGCTTGGTTACCCCCGTGAGAAAATGTTTTGTTTATATTAAGTGTATATGCTAAACAGAGAACACACTTAAATATGACATTGTTTTTAACTCCTATTTGCAGAGTTTAACGTTCTAGAAGACTTTGCGATTATACACACACTGTAATATAAATCATGGCAAAAAATTTGCATGCCACACTGTTTTATCTTACCTCACTCTGTACCACATATACACTATTCGGTTCTTCAGGTTCCTCTTATTGCAAAGAATAGATAATCGTAGTCAGTCTCAACGGTTATTATGTTCTTTGACTGATGTACATGCTAAATTGTGTAAAATAGGTATTGTTTTACAGTATATACATCCGCAACAGAGAACAGACTAATTTTACACCAGGGTGTGTGTCTGATGGTCTAACCAGTGTGTGTGTGTGTGTGTGTGTGTGTGTGTGTGTGTGTATGTGTGTGTGTGTGTGTCAGATGGTGTAACCAGTGTGTGTGTGTGTTAGATGGTGTAACCAGTGTGTGTGTGTGTGTGTGTGTGTGTGTGTGTTTGTGTGTGTGTGTGTGTGTGTGTCAGGGCTAGAAGAGAAATCCAGAATACAGAAACACGTGTCAGAAAACAGTCAGGACAAATAACAAACACGCTCAGTAACTAGACTAGGCTGAGTGTACTTCTCACAGGTTGACGCTTCTAAAGGTCTACAGATGCTACCTGGAGGCCTGATACTCAGGTGGTCCAGATCTCCGCCCTGTGGGCCTGTGAGGAACCCTGGAGTGCAGATCTGGAGAGGCCTGTCTGGTAGTGGAGCTCCGCCTCTGATCCCGTGCCAGACAGATCAGAAAACCTGGTCTGAAGAAGTTCAGTAGCCATTCTAGGCTGATTCTGCAGGAAGGTCTCCAGGACCAGGGCTGGTGACCACTGCTCATGCATTTCACCAGTGGAGAGAGCTGCTCTTGGTTGGATGTCTTTGGGTGGTAGTGCCCAAACCCAGTGATCACAAGGTTGCAGGTTCAAACCCCACTTTCTACTACCTGAGCAAGACACCTAACCCTCAGTTGCTCCAGGAAGACACTTCCTGTAAGTAGTTCTTGTGAGTGGTTCTGACTGAGGGTGTTTACCAAATGCCGTAAATGTAAACGGACCTCTCCCAACCTAGGAGTGACATTCATGACCTGTCAATCACACCTGGAAGCAGGACAGAGGTGTTGAGCCTCTCACGGCATGCTGGGAGATCTCTGCATTCTGTAGAAGTAGAAAGTTTCGTGCTTTAAAACACACTTTTCAAAAAAGCAATGATACCCACCTGAGTGCGCATCGCTGCGTTTTTTTTTCCTGCTCGGATGCTGTCAGCACTCGACACTTGGAGAGGGCTCCCCGTCGCCCCTTCGCCGAATCGTAACTTGGTATAATAGTTTTGTTTACACTCGAAATGCAAAAAAAAAAAAAGAAAAAAAAAAAACCTATTTAAACTCACTGCACTTCTCAGCCGTGCTGACCTTTCTATCCTCTCTTGAAATAGTTAGCCTAGTGCAACTGTTAAAACGGCCTGTAATTGCAGAAAAAAATTCAGAGCCAGTGTTTCTGACAGCTCTTTCCGGAGGTAACGCTGTGATTCGCCCTTTTAAAGACAGCAAGAAGAAAGAGGAAACTTGCTGGAGCGATGTCGTATAGATGTCGATTCCGCGAGAATCTCCAGGGGAGGAAAGAGTGCCGCACTTCCAGAAATGTCTGACAAACTGAAATCCACCTCTCGCAGCCCACATTAAGCCAGAGCACCGAAGAAACGGTGTTTAATATCCACGCTCCACATCCCTTGTTAAAGCAGGCTAATTAATGTGGATTTGAACACTTTTTCATGGCCTTTGGGGTGCGTGCGCGACTCCATTAGTCATTTATCAGCCGTACAGGCCTTCCACTTTACTTTTTAAAAATGTGGCTCGGAGTCCTCCAGCTGGCTTTCTAGGACGAGCCTCTGAAAGATGCAGCGATGCTGCACAGCCCATGTCAATCAGGGACGGCAGAGAAAAGGCTGTGTTTTTTTTTGGCACCATGTGCTGGACTGCGACCAGCACTGAGAACGTGCTGTGCATTTCTGAATAGACCCTGATTGACTGACCCAGATTAAGTTGAATATGCTGGAAAAGGGGCTGCATTCTAATAGAAGTACAATATAATACATTTCATTACATTATAATTGTAACACAATGGGGTTAAATACTGCAGTGTCCAGGTGGAGGTCCAACCAGTAGGTGTGTGTGTGTGTGTGTGTGTGTGTGTGTGTGTGTGTGTCAGATGGTGTAAGCAGTGTGTGTGTGTGTGTCAGATGGTGTAACCAGTGTGTGTGTGTGTGTGTCAGGTGGTGAAGAGCAGCAGAACTCTTTACTGAAGGAATCACTGTAGAAATGCAGCACACAAGCTTGCATATAAGTTAATGTGTCTGTTACAAGCTTCACACACAACAGGGAACATAATCTACAAGCTTTAGATGTCTTAGAACCTGCCCTAAGAACGGTTCTAACTAGAATCACACCGGGGCGCGAGCAGAGATTAGCATTATTGTTGAGGTGTGTTTTTCCGTGTGATACTGATTCCCAGTTCCAGAGATTTGTGGAGTCAAGTCAAGGTGTCTGAAAGCTGTTCTGGAAGCTCTTGGTGGCCCCTTATCAAGATCATATATGTTGGGTTTCTTTTAATTTACTGAAATCCAATGCAAGTTGTGAGGATTTATAAAGCTCCTGTGAAAAAGCTCCAGTCTGTTCCTTGTAAAGAGCTTTAGAGCAGATTAGGCCTGCTGCTGCTGTGGCTTTTGTCGAGTCTTCCTCCGGCTCTGGAGAAAACCCCTCAGATCGGCTACCGATCTTAAGGATCATGGATGTCCTTCATGCTTATGGAGGTGAAGGTGTTTATTAAAGAGGATCAAACATGGATAAGAGCAAAAGTTTCATGGACGTGCGAGGCAAGAGAATGTTCTTAGGACGTGAAGGTGTTCTACTGGTTCCATGAACTGCAGATTTTATTAGAAGATGTAAGAGATCCAAGGCTGTTCAGGTTGCTTTGACTAGAAAGAAATCTGAGAAATTTTGCTTTAAGCCCAGAGATCTTTTTTGCCTTCACAAATGTTTGCTCTTGCAAATAAACATGCGCATAAATTATTTCCGTGTTACTCACGGTGTCCTGGATACGTTTAGGGGGGAGCGGGCTGGTGAATTATTCATAAGAAATGAAGGGAAGTAAATGCTGTCTGTGCTTTTAATAAAAAATGACATTTTTTGAGGGGAAACATGTAATTGTTTTTAACGTACTTGATAAAAATGTATGTTTTCCAAGATTTTTCAGGGGTTTTTCAGGGGTTCTCTGATTTTTCAGGGGTTCTCAGGGCTCCCCTCAGGTTTGCTGGGGCCCAGTCTGAGAAACACTGGAGTATTGTGTGCCAAAGTATTGGCGCCCCTGGTCAAACGAATTTTAGTTGCATTTTTAAATGTAAATTAACACACACCCTCTACAGCATCACCCTTCTGCACATTTTAATACACAATAAGTGCTGACTGGCTGAATTTAACTTGTAGATGAAAAGTGACAACTAAAAAATGTCCAATTGCGGCACTTTATGTTTAAATAGAAAACTATGGGTGCTAAAACGCCTTAAATATAATCACTGTTTTGTAATTATTTGCACTGCCCTCTGGACCCAGTGGAGGTGGTGAGTGACAGGAGAACGGTGGTAAAGCTGTCATCCCTGTTGGAGAAAGGCTAAAACGAGGCAAAAATGGAGCTAAAGGCTAAAACGAGGCACAAACGAAGCTAAAGATCTCCCACCCCATGCAGGAGACTCTGACAGCACTGAGTAGCTCCTTCAGCGACAGGCTGCTGCACCCATGGTGTGGGACGGAGAGATTCAGAAGGTCTTTCCTTCCAGGAGCTGTCAGACTTTACAACAAATACTTACAGCTGACCACACACTCACACACACACACACACATCCATACACAACGGGTCAATAAGTGAAAGTTTCTCTCGTGTGCAATATTTTTTCTGTTGTGTGCAATATTTCTGGTACAACGTCTGCAATTTTTGTGGTTCTCTGGTGTAACATTCAATTTTAGGGTTCAAATATTACTGTGAGCAATGTGCAGTTTATCTGGTCCATTGTTACTGTTTTTTACTTTTACTGTTTTTTTACTGTTTTTCTAAAGGCCTGCTGCTATCCAAATGTGTAAAGACATACATATACTTACATAGGGTTTTATATATATATATATATGCTGTAAACAAATGTCTATATTCATATTTTTGTATTATTCGTAAGGTGTGCTTTTTATTCTATACTGTTGTGTTGTATAGCTTGATTCTATTGTTTTTTGCTGCTCTTATTTTTGTAAAGCCCACTTTCTGCCGTAACAACGTACATTTCCCCAAGGTTTATCTTATTTTATCTTACAAATTTTGTACAGGACTTTTCCATTCCATTCCATGTTTGTTTTTAATCATCATTTCCAATCCAATATTCAAAATGATCCACTTGGGGGGACGTTTTTCTTAAAATATCTTTTTTCAAGGACTGCCAAATTGGACGTTCGCTACAAAACACACTTAGAGGAAATGAACTGAAAGTACTGGATGGAACATAAATTATATTGTTGGGCCTGTCCCAGAACAGGCAAGGCCTATCCCTTCACCCTGTATGAGTCTGATAGTTTCCTGCTTTGCCTGGTTTAATACAATCAGCCAGAATAATTTACACACGTAACTGTGTGCCTGATTAAGTGGATGACAGTGTCCTTGCGTGCTGAAAATAACCATCCCCGGCTTTGAATGAAATCAGGTGGGAAGAGGTTGGTAAGTAATGACGGCCTCAAGAAAATTACCCAAAAATCCTGGAGAGCATTGTACCTTTATACCTAATATGTACAGTAGGTACTTCACTGCCAAGAACTGTTTATATTTCACCTTTGTGGTCAGTGCAGGTGTGTGTTTGCTGGTATAAGAGAATTAGCTGTTAGTGTTCTCCTCCAAGCATGTCTAAGCTGTACAATCGAGTTGCATTAGCGGCACTTCAAACTGATGAGGTGGTTTTTCAGATGAAATGAAATGAACGCTGCTGTCACTGTGCAAAGTTCTCCACTTACTACTATTTAGATATACTCCACTATTACCTTGCAAAGTCCCAGACTGGCGGCCTAGACAAACACCACTGTTGTGGGGCAAAATTCTGGTTAGTGGCCAGGTGAGACTCTGCCAGTAGGGCGGAAATTCCATAGCTCTTCACCCCAGACAAACTACGCTATCATGGTGCAAAGTTTTCAGTTTCAAGTCAAGTCAAGTCAAGTCCAGTAGAGCTTTATTGTCATCCCACCCGTATACATTAAATACACAGTGAGACGAAATATCGTCCTCCTCGACCATTCGGAGCAACATCCAACACAACACACTCAGGCAGATCAACAATGAGAGTTAAAAACGAGAGGGAGGATGAATTATCATTAACCTATCATTGACCTAGATGTATAATAATGCACAAATACTTTACCTAAAACATAACGTAAATAATTAAATAACACTATATGTATATAGAGTGTGTTTATGTGCATATATACATATGTACACACTGTTATACAACTTTACGGTACTTAATATTATAATTTATTATAATTATATTTTAATGTATAAATTATAATTATACAATCCCAGTCAAATTCTACTCTAACGGTGAAATGTTTCCAGCTTGCGATGCAGTCATATTCCACTATAACAATGAAAGTTTACCAGCTCGCTGCCCAGTCAACCTCTGCTATATAGTGCATCATTACCAGCACAAGGCCCAGTTAAACTCCACTGTAATGGCGCAGCTCAAACTCTGCTGTGACAGTGCAAGGTTCTCAGTTTGTGAGACGGTCAGTTGTCGCTATAACAGAGCAATCATATGTGGGATTTATCTCTTGCTGCCTTTAAAATGTTCAGTGAGCTGTGAACCTCCTGTGGACGGGGATTTGCATTTCTTTGGCTTATTAATGCTCGGTAGGTTTACGTAAGCTGTCGATTATTTTAATGTGGTCATTTTCCAACTTCTTTCTATTCGTTATTACAGGCGAGTGCGCAGGCAGACGCGGGGGGAGGGCTTGAGCCCCCGCCCTTTGCCCTCAGACTGCTCCAGTGCTCTCTTGCTCGGCGTCTATAATAATTGCATTTCAAGTGGCCTTCACCACCGCAAATAGAACTAGGGGGTCAGCTCAGGTTCCACAGTAGCAGCTGCCTGTGAGGACTTCACCTCAGTCCATGTTGTTTTCCATGATATGGTCCATTTCCCCGGACCCAAGAGCGACTTCATTGTTGGTAACCATTGTGCTCTCCGGCTCCCCGTTCAGGTACATGGCCATCATCCATCCGTTGAAGCAGCGGCTGTCATCCACACAGACCAAGGTGATCATCGGGGTGATCTGGGTGTTGGCCCTCCTGCTGGCCTTCCCTCAGTATTACTACTCCAACATTGACCAGCTGCCTGGACGCATCGTCTGCTACATCGACTGGCCCGATTACACCCTCATGGACTTCAAAACAATGTAAGAGCAATTCTGCTGTTAGCCCCAGTGGCTTAAAGGGATGGTTATCTTGGCCCTTCCCTCCCAGTCATACAATCACTGTCCGACTTCTATTCATCCCTTTTGGTTACTGTGCCTTTAAAGTCTTAGACATCTGAGAAAATTATATTTCAAACCTGTTTAGCTGAGCAGTATTGTTGAAAGCTAATATTAGAATGTAAACAAACAGTATTCATAGAGTAATGAGTGATTTTATGTGTGTCAGTGTGTTTGCTGAGTCATTCCCAGACCTCCTCATGGAAGCCCAGTATCACACTGCGGCCCTCATCAAATACCTCAAAAATACTTCATTAGATGAAATCAGGAGCTTCACAAATCCATGCAAAGGCTGGAGGTGATATCTGGAACTGAACCTGTGTTCTTCTGATCAGCTCTCAAAACTTCAAGGACGTTTATAAAACAAAACAAATCTTGATATTATTTACTGCTTTCTTGTTTGTTTGCATTTATTCTAATGTTAATTTGTGTATTTGCTGGTAGAAGGTCCCTCACTGCTCAGATAAATGGCTTTAAGCTGTTTGCACGGGAGCCTAAGACTTTTGCACAGTACCTTATGTAAATGACCTCTGTTCTAATTGGCTGCCATGTTTTGTCATGTCATTCAGGACGCAACCCAGGCTGAAATTCAGCAAGAAGCCTAAAGTGCTATAGGCTGAAAATGAATATGTGGCTGTTTTTGTGAAAAACAATTCAGTCAATTCAAGATGAGCTCTGTTGCAGTTTAGTTCTCATTTCTGAAATGGGGAGGGAATCCTCTGAAACAGTTCAAATACCTCAAATTCCTTCAAAAAGGATTTTTTTCATGATATGGACCTTTTGAAAAATAAGGTGACGTCATAATGGGCTGACATGCAGTCAGCAGGTTATACAGTTATGCTACGCTGGTTGGTATTGTATTTAAATTCTATAGGACCCTGCTTACATTAGAGTTAAAGCGCCCGCCTACATTTGTACCGTCTGTGTGGATTATTTCTGACACTTTTCCACACTCTCAATCTCTCTTTATCACCTATAGTTAAACATGCTTAGTTTTGTTACTGTGGATTCAAGACTAAAGACATCTGTTCTGATTGGCTGTCCTCTACAGATTGGCTGGACCTGAACACTCCTTATAACTTCAGATTAAATGAGTAGAGTTAGGCTGAGAGGTGTCAGTGGGTTGGTTGTGACATCACAAAAACAGTGAAATTAAAGCAGCAGCTTTCCTCGTGGACTGTGTTGACTGGAGAGTGAATGGTTTATCTGTATTGTTATCCTAGTCTGCAAGATTTAGTAGTTCAAATCGGATTTGCTTTCTCTCTATGTCTGATTGAGTCTGCGGGACAAACTATGAGCTCCACTCCATACGCTTGAAAGAAATTAGATCAGACTGTTTGTCTCATCGGAGCCCCGTGATCGGTCTTCCCCTTCAGCAGTTGTTACTGTTAGGGCCAGCATTGCTGGTGGGCTTTGCTCAGTATAC
Source organism: Hydrocynus forskahlii (assembly GCA_037974365.1). Lineage (NCBI taxonomy): Eukaryota > Metazoa > Chordata > Actinopteri > Characiformes > Alestidae > Hydrocynus > Hydrocynus forskahlii. The sequence continues at coordinate 8,402 of JBBPCX010110757.1, forward strand.
TGGACAGTTCATGGTCCATGATATGCATCGGAGCCTGGCACCTGTTTAAAGAAACTTAAAGGGATAGTTTGGATAAATATTGCTTGGGAAATTAACTCAGTTCATTTTAACGGATATAAAGGAGTGCATTTCCAGGACCCCCCAGTTTGGGTCTAATAAATGACCAACAGTAGCTTGTGAACCTCTTTCAAGATCAGCTGCTCTCCCAACCAGACTCCAACAGCACATTCCTGACATACTGCTTTATACCCCAAGAAGTTTCAATTCAACTCAAGACCACTTGGCATATGCACCTTTTGGCAGGGAATTCTATTCATTATTTGAAAGAATGAATGAACTAAATTGCTCTAAAAGCTTCTTCACAGAATGTCATCACATGAAATGTATGTATATGCGAGCTAATGCCTGAGACAGTATTTTACCGGAGTTTTGAGAAGCTTTTTGTCTGAAAACTAAACTCATTCGAGGTGGAGGGATACAGGAAGGGCACTGAGAGGCAAAATAGTCCTCAAAAAAACTGATTTATTTCAGATCTGCTGCTTTTTCACCATCATCGACATCCATATAAACACTGAGGAGACATGTGTAGTTTTGCGTAATAAATACAGTAAAATGGCTTCATTTGTGTTGGAGATGTCTGGTTCCATTCACCGTCGCTGTAAAGAAATCCTCTACAATTAACAATTTCACACAAAACCCATTCGGACTGACTTTTTTACATCACAACCATGGAACTGTTTTATTAATTAGCAGGATGTGCAGACTTACTTATCTGGGAAGATGTTCCTGTGATCCTGATTGTGTTCAGTGTTTGGGTTTACAGAATATTGCCTGATCCATCTGGTGGGGGTAGGGGGTGTAGCACAAAACGTCCTTGGATTTCTGTTAGGAAAAACATGAAGTGACTTAATTTCACGGTTGTTCACTTCTATAGGAGTCAGTTGTTTCTCGGGTTTTGATGGTGGAGCATTGCCAGAACAACAGCGTGGGTGTAAAATGAGAATGTAGCCCTCTCATCCTCCAGTGAAGCAGCGGGACGGAAAAGTTCACCTTGACTAAAAGACGGCGCTCGAGTCAAGTGCGGTTTTCTCGTGCGGCAACCATCCTCGGGGTGAAAACGCCCACACTCCTACAAACACAGACACTCACTGCGGTGTGCTCATTGGGAGGACAGCCACTGGGAGGAAGAGTGTGTGTGGGGCTTCTAAAGAGCGATGGCCTATAAAGTATGCTGGCATGGAGGTCCTTAAATCAATGGGAAGTAGTCCAGCTCAGCAGAAGACTCACAGGTTCAATGAGCGTTTACCTTCTTTCAGCTTCTTTCATTTTTCCGCCTTCCTCTGTTGATTTCTTTTCTCAATTCCTCTTGTTCTTCCATCACTTTTTCTCTTGGAAAGTCCTTCTTATCCCCTGTATTGATCCTGTCTGCAGACATAAAGCTATAAACGTTTTGATCCGCTTCAGGCATCTTTGTGTCCTAGGAAGACATAGTCTTTAAAAAAAGGTGCCAATTCAGATTAGCAAACACTGCACCAGAGTATGCTGGCTTTCTTCTCTCACTTACGTCCAAATATTTAAAGGGGAACTGGCCGCGAACCTTTAGAATGGGTTCTTTTGAACAGTACATCACCCATCACATCAAGGCCAACCAGCGAAGCAATTTTTTTAGTGTTAATGTTCCTGGGCCAATAGAAATGATGCCATGAGACGAGACTCTCAGATCAAAGCTGTACGCCTGGGAGTGAAGTTTGAATCCCAGCTGAACCATCTGCCATTCCCTGAGGATGCCCTCAAGACTTCCAGACTGCTCACACATGCCATTTGACTAGCATGTGTCACAGCGGTCTGAGGAGTAGGACACCTTCCTTTTACCACCAGAAGGATGGCAGAATGTTCAGCTGAGATTCAGACTTTAATCCCAGTTGTGCAGCTTCAATCTGAGAGTCTCATCTCGCAACATCAGATGAAACTCAAATCAAAGCTGGTATTAAAGTTTGAATCCCCAGCTGTGCCATCTACCATCCCCTAATGAGGTGTTAGGAGGAAGGTGCCATGCCTCTCACCCTGCTGTGGGACATGCCAGTCAATTGGCCATCCTCAAGGTTCACGCTGCATCTTGGTTGAGACTGGTGTGTCTTACTGGAGATTAGCATTCTCCTCTGAAAGTGTTGAAGCTCAAACGGCAAGTTTCAAAACAAGCTCCTTCAGGCTGGTCCAGCGTCTACAGATCCATGTTAGACTGGGACATTCTTCCTCTTCTTACTTCAGCAGGGACTCCTGTCATATGGGCCAAAACCGAAGTGCTCTTTCTGTTTTCCTCTTTTGGCAAGACGTTCGGCCATCCCAAGTGTCATCACTTCCAATTCTGTAGTCCAGCATGTTTTGGTGCGAGCTCCGCTCTAAAACACCTACTACACCAAGTCATTAACTGATGAGTAACCTTCAGTGGATCAGGTGTGTCAGAGCAGGAAAATCACCAAACTGTGCTGGACTCTGTCCCTGCAGTTCATCTCCAGAGCTGATTACCCTCGAACTAGCCATTATCCTCCTTCCGCTCTCTCCAGCCCAATCTGTGCCTCTCTCTATCTTTTTCTCCTACTCTATTCTGTACCTTTCCTGCTTTCAGTCACAATAAGGACATTTTCTACGTACTTGTACATATGATTTCCAGAAAAAAAATCATACAGAATCATTACTTCATGTGGGGGAACTTTAACCCTATTCCAGTAGCCTTTTTTGGAGTTTTACTCAATAATTGGTGGAATATATGTGTATGATGTGGATGTGAATGACTCACAAAGCTGGGAGTGAAATAAATATTTATGTAGGCGAGCAAATAAGTCAGTCTTTGTGGAGAGACCTGAGTTGTTTTCACTCCTCCAATTTCAACCCTCATTGCTCACTACCAGCCCAACACAGTCACAATATTCTTTTCCTTACAGGTGGCCTATAGTTCTACAGAGAAACACTTTTGGTTTTTGGGCCATTTGAAAAAAATACAGTTTATCTTGACAACCCTCTATCGTGACAATTTTTTCTCCTCCTTTTTTGATGAGCGAGTAAGGAAAGCTATAACAACACAGATGCTAAAGAGGCAACCCTGCTATCTGGTGCTTTCCATCACCTAAATCCAAAAGAATAAAAAATATATACAGATACAGATATAATGATGAAGATTTCAATATGGTATAAAAATAGTGAATCTTAATTCCAAAATTACAGAAAATACTCTTTCAAAATGTTGATAAATTTCAAACAAATTTTGTTTAAAACTATGGTTCTGTGGTTGACTACGGTTCTCCTAGGACATGGCCCCTAAGAACCTGCTTTGGTGACTTTATTTGCTTCACACTCCACTAGAACAGTTCTGCTCCATTAGTCCCCATTGAGTTTCTCGCTCTGAGCTCTAATTCCCTCGACAACACGGTGGTATGAGTGTTTAGCAGGCTGAGCAATGCCGCCGCTCTCTCCTGATGCGTAATCTGCAGACTATCAGAGAAGCACATTTGCCCTTAGGCAGAGAGAACAAAGACCTATCGATGCCAGAGGAGAAGATACACATGCCTACACTGATCCGAATAGCGTAAAGGGTGTTGCCTGTGGCCATTTAGAGACTATCTCTACCTGTACAGAGTCAAAGACCATGTCCAGAGAGCGGCAGCACTTACTATTTTTATGGTGAATACCAGTGTTCAGCTTGAGACACATGATCCCAACACAAGAAGAAGAATAGGCTGGTCCATTGGTGTCAACAAGTATTGGGTGTTATTAGGCATGATGCCACATGGAGTTAACCCTCTACCTGTGATGAAATCCAACAACTCCAGCTCCAGGCCAACATCTCAAGCTCTAAGCTGTACTCACCTGGCAGGTGAGGTACAAATAACACAAAATGTAGGTGTTTTCTTAGATGAAGAGCTCTCGTTTTCATCTCACTTGAGCAATCTGTCCTGAACAGGAGAATTTGTACATTCCTCACCACTGATGTCATTCAGACACTTGTCATCTCTAGACTGGACAACTGTGGCTCGCTCCCGGGTTGGCCTTCCTCTGAAGACCACCAGACCACCACTACTGCAGACCACCAGACCATCCACTA
>JBBPCX010110757.1:17500-21352 GCA_037974365.1 Hydrocynus forskahlii
AGGTGTCTCATCGTGCCTCGTGGCAGATACAATTTTCTGTAGCCATGTAAGGCAGCGATGGATGCTTCCAGAAAACGTCAATACATCACCGGCAGGCAGTCCGTGCCCCTCGCCACCAGACGGAGAGCCGTCAACATAATAAGGTGCAATCATGCTGTCAGAGCTGCGTCCCAGGTTCAGACCGTTTCTGTTTAAGGGAGTTCAGAACCTCACAGATTCCCCATGTAGATTGCAAATGTTCTCCCACTGCAGAACCCAGAGGAAGAACAGCAGTGAAGAAAAGAGAACTGGGGGAAGAGCAAAAACCTGAACTATGGTTTTTGCAGTGATGCTACCTTTCCATGTCGCATGCTATTCGCTCACTTGGCTGGATTCAAATGAAATGCCTCCCCCACACACTCACACTCTCGGAACTCATGGTGTTGCCATTAATCTGCAGTATGAGGTGAAGTAATATTCTCGGGGGTCGTGGTTGGGTCGGAGGGGGGTGGGGGGGGAGGGGTGCTGGGGGAGTGGGGGGGGCACTGGCCTCGAGAGGTTAGGCAGTGGAACCTACACCATTAAACCACGGTTTCATGCCACTGTGTACAAGATGACTGAAGAAGGTACAGAAAGATGGATGTAGCCCTTGGGCACAAGCACCTTTGGAGGCCCCTGTTCTGGATGACAAACACACACACACACACACATATATACACACACACACATATATACACACACCCACACAGTCACTATTTTACTGTTGTATTACCTATCAAACCTGGCAGTGACACATTCAAAGCATTTGCCTCTGTTATTACCCCTTAGTGCGAGTGTCTTAATTGATTCCGGAAGTTTAACAAATTGTAAATTGTCGTCATACGGTAAAACAGCCCCTTATCTGGAAGTTCCCCTGGTTTGTGTTGCCGCTTGCTGTATCAGACGTCATGCTGAGCTTTGTTTGGTGTTCCTGTGATACGTAAAACAACATGTAATTATAATAATAATCACTACTGGGGTTTAAAAACGGCGTCACATGCAAATGAAGATAAAGAACAAAAATTGACGAATTACTTTCAAAGATCTCTGAACCCGGGAGAACTTTCAGGATAGTCTCCGCCCACAAGTGGGTGGGGAAGACCCGCAGAGGGTGGGGCTCCAGAGGGTGGCCGAGAAAGAGCAGCAATCGGCGAGCGTGTAGGAGAACCAACACCGGGTCTAGACTGTTTTACACCAATTATATTTACTGAAATCAGAGTTTACTGATACACTCTGAGTTCTGAGGGTAAACACCAGTTCTAGACTGTTTTACACCAGTTATATTTACTGAAATCAGAGTTTACTGAAACACTCTGAGTTCTGAGGGTTAAGCCACGGTTTCATGGCGCTGTGTACTGAAGAAGGTCATACAGAAAGATGGATGTAGCCCTTGGGCACAAGCACCTTTGGATGGCGTCCCATGTTCTGGATAACACACACACACACACACACACACACAAACACACACGCACACACACATATATACACACCTACAGAGTCACTACTTCACTACCGTATTACCTTTCAAACCTGGCAGTGATGAATTCAAAACTTTTGCCTCTGTTATTCATTTTTACCCAGAATAGCTGGCTGTGTGTTCCCCTCCACAAAGCACTGACATGTCCATCCATAAACATGCCATAAGCTGTCATGAACGGTCATGTTCATTAATACAACAATATCATGTTGCTGTTACCAGTAACTGCTATAACACCCACTACAATTTTTGATTTTTGATGAAATTAGCATGTATTATAAGCTGACAACCACTGTAGCAACTGTCATTACCAGCACTGGTAGTGTTTTATTAATGACAGTTATATTAATGGCAGTTACATTAATGACAGTTATATGATTGGCAGTTATATTAATGACAGTTATAATAATGGAAGTTATATTATTAGCAGTTACATTAATGGCAGTTATATTATTGACAGTTACATAAATGGCGGTATATTAATGACCGTTATATTAATAACAGTCATATTAATGGCAGGTATATTAACGGCAGTTATATTAATGACAGTTATTTTAATAGCAGTTATATTAATGGCAGTTATTTTAATGGCAGTTATTTTAATGGCAGTTATCTTAATGCAAGTTATGTCATGAGTGGACAGTGTTGGAAATAGAAGGTTTAATATTGCTGATATTATAGCTTTAATATAACTGGGGGAACACACTGCTACATAACACTTTCATATGGCACAGTTTCACATATGTCACAATTTATATGACATATATTTCAGAGGTCAGGCACTGATGGTGGACAAGAAGGCCTGGCTCACCGTCTCGGTTATCCTGTAATTCTGTTTATTACATTGGACCGGGTCAACATATTCTGTAATTCTGCTTGATAGGAAAGGATATCTTGGCCCGGTCCACCAAAATAAACAGAATTATACAATATCTTGGACCAGGCCAAAATTTCAAACAGAATTAAAGAATATGATTGACCGGGCCAAGATATTCCGTAATTCTGTTTTATACAGAAGGATATGTTGGCCTGGTAAAACATATTAAACAGAATTACAGAATATGTTGGATCAGGCCAACATATTCCGGAATTCTGTTTAATATAAACGATGTTTGGTACGGCCCAGTCCAAAACCCATCCCCAGGTGGTCCACAGTATCTGTGTATGAGACCTCTAAATGTTATTATGACAATCACTTGTATTTGTATATAAGAGTGAGGTTATCTGCTCGAGGATGCATTACCACCTTTAAAAGCCCATTATCGTTCTTATTCATTCCGCCCGTGTTTGACAGCGCGGTTGGAATGAAAATCTCCCTGCGGCCTCGTTCTCTAAACACGGCGGCGGGATAATAACTCGCGACCTGCGGCTATATAAAAAAAAAACACCGGGCTGTTTAGACTGCGAGATGCGGAAAAGAGACAGGAAATGTGATGGCCTTCCACCGCCGGCCGCCTGGAGGCCTTCCCACCGGTCGGGACGCCGGAGTAACCCGAGCAGCCCATCTTGGCCCGCGCTCACCCATGGCCATGAATCGAGCCTTTTGTGAAGACATATGGCTTTTTAATTTCAGCACTGACGCATGTCCCAATTACACTCAGCTCTTCCAGAAAGGGGGGAGATAAATTAGGCTTGATTACAGAGCCACGTTTCGCGAGAGCCCGGTGAAAGAGATCAGGTTAAGTAAGGCGAGCGCTCCGTCCACACTGTTGTTTTGACTGGCCGCCTGAACTGGCGCATGATAAATCTATCAAGCAGGGTTTCGTGTCCAGCCGGAGACGGGCGGACGAGGATCGCCTAATGTTTTCTGGTGTACCTTAATCAACAGCTCAGCAGGTGATCCTTTCTGATCACGCCTTTTCCAGCGTTACACGGCTCTGATTGGAGTTAATTGGCGAGGAAATGAACTGGAAGGCCTCAGCTGCAGCAGGAGAATGGGTCTCCCTGTAGAGCTCCTGTGTAAATCGATGGGCTACTATCTCTCTCTCTCTCTCTCTCTCTCTCTCTCTCTCTCTCTCTCTACCCCTCTCTCTGTCTTTCTCTCTCTCTCCCTCCCGTTCTCAATTTTTCAGTTTTTTTAAATTCAAAGAGCTTTATCCACATGACCGTGGGTATGTACTGTACTGCCAAAGCATTGAAATGAAACAATAAAAGACTGAACAGGAAAATAATAAAAATAGTATATACAAATACAGATACATATAATAATAGCAGTAATACTAATTCAAAATGTAATCAAATAAATACATGAGAGAGAAAGAGAGAGACAGAGAGAGAGAGAGAGAGAGAGAGAGACAGACAGACAGAGAGAGAGACAGAGAGAGAGAGAGAGAGAGACAGAGAGAGAGAGAGAGAGA
>JBBPCX010110776.1:0-21347 GCA_037974365.1 Hydrocynus forskahlii
ACAAATGAGCAGTACAATATGGTATACAATCTAGTTCTTCTGTACAGAAAATACAAGAAAATGCAGTATATATATACCACAGTGCAAATGAGGTGTTTGACTTTTGAAGTCATGTGGAGGCCTATCGGTTAGGGTGTGCCCCCTGCAGTCAGAAGGTTCTGGGTTTGAATGCCAGGACTGCTAGTGGCACCACTGAGGTATCCTTAAGCAAGGTACCGTCCCCACACACTGCTCCCCAGCCGCTGTGTTCCTGGCTGCCCGCTGCGTGCGTCACTTGGTGAATGGGTTAAATGCAGAGGAAGAATTTTGTGCTGTTCATACTGTGCTGTGGTGTGTTCACGTATGACAGAATGGTCGCTTCACTTTTGAGATAGTATTCATGTCAGAATTACAACCAGGCCTGCTGGATTTTTGCGAAACATTTAAGAGGTGGTATATCGTGGACAGTGAAGGAAAACAGAGCTGGATGAAGCTGAGAAACACAAGTTCCGGTGTTGGAGCAGCCCTGCCATGACAAAACTCAAGCAAACACTTGGCAGCAGATTCAGAGCTTTACATTATGATGGTACTGGTGTCTGAGGGGGTCTGCTGGGAGCAGTCAGAGTGGGATTGGCTGGATGGTTGGATGAACTGGGCTGGTGGCCACAGACGAGCATCAGTGTGGGAAGAAAAAAACAGCACTGTGCTATACACACACACACACACACACACACACACACAGGACATCACATTTTAATAATATTCACCAATCAGGAGGATGATGCACCCCACATTGCAAACACTGTATGAGGAACATCACAAAGAGCTCAAGGTGTCTCCACATTGTGCTGAACAAACCAGTCTGACCCAAGGAGGCCCCAACTCACAGCTTATAGGACTTAAAGGATCTGCTGGTGCAGAACCACAGACCTCCAGAGGGTCCAGACACGACAGTAGGTTTTAATATCAAGCCTGATTGGTGTGTGTGTATTATACATATGAAAACAATATCTATGTAGTATATATGTATATACTGTATATAAATAAAGTTTTATAAACTTTTTTCATAAAACTCTTCTTTTATTCTCTTCTTTCTTCTTCTTATATATATGGTTCGTTTTATAAACGTTTTTCTTAACCTAGTTTTCTTTTAAATATAGTTTTTTATTTATATATTTTTATGTAGATTTTTCTACTCTATATCTAGAAAATATTTATTATTTATTATGACTTATTTTTGTCGTTGCATATATATAAACTTTTTGTTTTATTAACTTATATAATGTTTTGTTTGGGGTTTTTTTCTTGTGTACTGACATTTTGTTTGTAAATACCTGTATAAAAACTTTTCTTGGCCTATACAAACATCCTTGTCCCTTTAAATTCTTGTGATGTGACATCAGCGCCTCATTGAGGATGCCCTCCCCCTCCCCTCTCTCTCTCAGCTGTGTGTGATGAAGCGGTTCCGGGCGAGAGAACTCAAACGGGCCTGTTGACTCGAACCGGAGCGGGGAGACCGCGGAGCGGCCGGAGAGTGAGAGACGAGCGCGCTGCGGGGCCTGTGCTGATCTGATCTGATTTTAAAAGGGGCGCTTCACTCTGTTTCTCCTGCTCTGCCCTGCGCGCTGAAGGAGCGCGCGCCCCTCGCCATGCTGTCTTCCACCCCGGTCCAGACCTCAGGGGCCGCTCGCGCCTCGCGCGCCGCCGGAGCCTCGCCCTCCTCGTGCAGCCCGACCCGCCTGAGCCGCCTGCAGGAGAAGGAGGATCTCCGGCAGCTCAACGACCGCCTGGCCAACTACATCGAGCGCGTGCGCCAGCTCGAGAATGAGAAGTCGTCCATGCAGCTCCTGCTGGAGGAGAAGGAGGAGACCACCACGCGCGAGCTCAAGAGCGTCCGGCTACTGTACGAGACCGAGCTGGCCGATGCTCGGAAGACCCTGGACACCACGGCCAACGACAGGGCCAGGCTGCAGATCGAGTACAGCCAGCTGAACGAGGACCACCGCAAGCTCGTGGCCAGGTAAGAAGAGCACTAGCACAGCCCATAGTGACACCAACTGGTCTTCGGACCCCTGGGCCCTAAAGAGGCATGATCCACCTGCAGACTAATAGGACCACCAGCCATTCCTCATTTGTTTAATTTTCTAAAACAAAAACATACATTTGACTCACATGAGACCCTTGTCCTGTCACTACACAGCAAGGCCCAGCTACAGTAGGGAGGCAAGTGTAGTTGCCAGATAACCTGGTGGGTCTAGTCTTACAGCATCTTATCTGTAGTTTTCAGATATAAATAAGTCTTAATTAGTCTTTTAGTATCAGCTCAGCATTAATATTGTTTAAAATAGTACGGCCTTTGTCTATAATTAAGTATTTGTACACAAAGTCATTAATTCTAGTGTAAAACACTTCTCACCTGAGGCAGGTAACCTGATGGATCATATCTGAACATCAGGTCTTTACTATTCACTAAAATAGTTGAGTCTTCCTTCATAATTCAGTGTTTGTGAACAAAGCCATTCAGTGTGTGTTTGTTGTGAACGGTTCATTATAGAGACTCTTTAAGTTCTTAACAGCGGTGGTGGATGGAACCAGACGTCTCCAACAATGTTTTGTTCACTATCGACCTTCAGTGAAGCTCCACGTGTCTGAGAGTTTATGTGGATGTTGATGATGGTAAAATAGTGAATCTGAACTAAATCAGATTTCTTTGGAGACTGTTATATTCTTCGAGGCGGCTTTGAACCGTTAGCCCGGTTAGGGAGTTTGCCCTGAAATCAGAAGGTTGTGCGTTTGAATCCCAGGACTGCTAGTGCCATCACTGAGGTCCCCTTGAGCAAGGTAGCGTCCCCACACACTGCTCCTTGTGCCCCTCATCCCTGGCTGCCCACTGCTTCTCTTGGTGAACGGGTTAAATGCAGAGAGAGAATTTTACACAGTCCACACTGTGTGCTGTCTTGATTTGTGACCATAAGAAGCCACTTCTCTTCATTTGGCCTCACGGCACCCTGCATGTATCCCTCCACCATGAATGGGTTTGGTTTTAGGACTAAAAGCTAAACTCGGGTAAAAGTTGGTAAAACAATGTCTCAGGCGTCAGGCGATGCAGCCATAACCATTTCATGAATAACGTTCTGTGAGGAGCTTTTAGAGGCGGACGCCTGGTGCCATTTACTGTGACCCACTCTGAGCTGCTCTGTTTACATCTTAACCATTTAGTTATGCAGAAAATGTTTTAAATCAGTGCAGTTGCTTTTTAACATCCTAAAAGAATGTGACCAAGCTGACAGTCGGTTTTTAAGCTGTTTTATTTTCGGGAAATTACTCCAATGCGAACCTTGCACAGTATTATAAATGTTGACCAGGCAAAAAGCATGTTTACAGAAGGTTGCACTTTATTGAGGGATTTTAAACCTCTAAGCATAAGTGATGTACGTGGAGAACTGATACTGGACTTGTCCCAGTTCCTCACTGGTCAGTGCTGAAATCTGGAGAATCTCCTGCATAAACGGTGCTGCTGTTGGTGTTACTGCAGCATCAGTACATTGTAAAACAGCTGCGTTTCCAAACCGTCGATGTTGGATTGGATAAGTGGAGGGACGGAGCAACACTCTGCACATCAACACACATTTGTAGAGCAGAACATTTGAAGTGACTCTTTTCCCTCATATAAACTGGACACCCAGGACACCGTTTAGATCCATATTTCTCTAAAATCACAATAAAACAACTGCTGAATCTTCTCACATTTTTTTTCATGGGGCATCTTTATTTTCTGCACCAGATTATGGAGAGTAGGATCAATAAGAGTGTCCATAAGAATCAGGATTGATTAGCAGTGCCAGTATCTGGATGGGTACAGACCATACCCATCCCTACTAACAAGCCCACAGCACTCGACCTATAGTGACCTCCACTGTTTCCCAGCTCTAAGGCAGTTCAGGGCTGATTACCTCAGGTGCTGTTCTGAACCCTCCTCGGCTAGAGGTCTGCGCGGGACTGATTTTTCATCCCGCTCCTGCAGAAATGTGTAATATTTCGACCCGCTCCCGCCCGCTGAATCCCGCAAGCAAGGCTGGTGGAGTATAGGGTGGGCCAAAAATACTGGACACATTTTAAATGCTATAATATATTATAAAATATATATTTATAAAAATTAAATAAGGTACCAAATTTATACTGACATACAGGAATTTATGAAACATGGGCTATGTTATGTGGGCACGACTCCGGCTGCGAATTAAAGCTGTTTTTTATAAAAGGGTAGATTTGGCTAACCAGTCTTCCACAAAAAAATACAACCAACAACGTTCCTAACGAGGCTACAGACCTGAATTTAAAAATATCGAAACGGTCTCAATAGAAACATTTCAGTCAAAATGAGAGAAATGTAGGGAAACACTGAAATTTCTGGCGCGGCTCTGCGTTTATTCCAGCCTCAGTCAGTGCTCATTGCGCTTCCACTCTGCTGCCCGGCGTCCCAGAGACTCCCACGCAACGCAAACATCCGCAGACGGCCAGAAATGTAGGACTCCCATCTCTTAGTGTGGGATGCTATGACCTACGACTACTGACCAGCCAAAAAATACAGCATGAAATGACGTGTTCATCAACACACCACGGCGCGGCAAATCCAAACAGCATGAAGGAGAAATGAAGGAACGCCGGCTCTTCCTTGGATTTTTCTCTACACGCCATCGTACATCTGCATACCGTCACGCACCCCGTCGTACGTCTACCCACACATCATACTCAAATTCATTAGATCCATGTGGCATAGTGTGGTTTCTAATGATCTTATAAAATTGCTGAAATCTTAGTCTGTAAAAGACATTAAACTTTGAAAATGGTGGTCAGGTACAGTTCTGCTGTCCTCATTTCTCAGCTGAGATCAGTCCTTCTTGTCTTGCAGGAACAGTAAGAAAGAGGCCGAGCTGAACAACGCCGTTGAGCGCTGGAGGAACCTAGAAGCTGCTCTGAACTCTAAAGAGGCCGACTATGCAAATTTACTGGCCGCAAACCGCAGACTGGAAAGTGACTTGGCGGAGCTCAAGGCACAAGTGGCTAACGTGAGTTTTGAGAGGGTTCTACACTGCCGTATAGAAGCATTCACGCTGCTGTCACAATATTGATTTCAATATTTACAGCAGTTCTTACACCAGTATTTGTGGGCTTGTTTCTTTTTTGTTTGTTTTATTTATAATATTTATATATGACAAATTTCTGTATGCTCCAAAACTAAATGTCTACCGTTCCTCAGCAGTTCAGTTTGTGATCGTTTTGTACTGGTCATTTTATCTACTGAAATTTGTATTTTATTTGTTTATTTGGGAGCTCTTTGGCGTGCCACAATACTGATCCCTTTTAGATCTTATTATGCACTAATTTTTGCATAAGTGGTTAAAAACCATGGATGTGCTGTTTGTTTTTGTACAATTGCAGTAGTTTGTAGACGCACAAACGGTGTAAGTCTCTGGTAAACAATTATGGCTGCCCTGAAAACTGTACAGTTTTGGCCGCAAGGTGTGTGTCTCCCTGTCCTGTAGCTGGAGTCGGCCTTGCAGAGTGCCAAAGCTCAGATTAACTCTGAGATGCTCCGGCGAGTGGATGCTGAGAACCAGGTTCAGACCCTCAAGGAGCAGATAGACTTTCAGAAGCACGTCACTGAACAGGTGAGAAATGCTGATGTGACGCAAGTGGCTTCCAGATCTTCTATGTGCCATTTACCATAGTATATACCATGAGTATATAGGGGTGTGTGTGTTTCTATATGTAGAAAACAGTCACATTTTTATATCTCTCTCTTTTTCATATAGATAGATAGATATTAAAAAAACAGGGCACTCCTGCAAATTTGCGAATTTAGTTCAGAGTTTGCGGCTTCAGTCATCTTTTAAGAACCGGACTAATACTTGTTAGTGGAAACCCCCGCGGAAACTGCAGATATCCTCCGCATTTTTTTGCTTTTTTCGTGGCAATATATAATTTTTCATGCATTTTAGTGCAAAATAAGTACGAAAGATATAATTTACTAACTTTGTAACATAAATATCAACGTAATTCAGCTACATTTCCATATAGTATATAACTGTATACATTTTTTAGTACTGTCGAGAGAAACACAAAGAAAGCACATCTTGGGCTGGTGAAATACCGCTGTACTCAAGAGGCGGGAGGTTTGAAAGTAGCCAATCTGAGAGCGTTATTTATTTCTCCTTTTTTCACACTTCGCGGGTGCTCTTGGAATGCAACAGGGGTTTACTGTGTGTGTGTGTGTGTGTGTGTGTGTGTGTGTGTGCGCGTGCATGTGTGTATGTGTAAATAAAACTATATAATATTAAAAATTAAATTATAGAAGGTTGAAAAACGATCTGATGTATGTCTAGGTGGCTATTTAAATTTGTGACAATTTTTGAGTCTCCCTCCATTTACTAAAGGATGTTCACTCATAGTGTATATAATGTCTACAGTAGGAGCTTCTGCAGACACCGTTCAACATCCATCCAGTAGAGTAAAAGGTGTAAATGACCTCCTGATGCTGCTGTTGTACAGCAGGGGTCGCTGGAGGGACGGTGTCTGGTACAGTGGTGATTTACCTGCTTAAACACTCCTGGAACAGGTCACCTCTTCATGGCCAGGTGTAGTGTGTGTGTTTGAGGAGGGGAGCCACCTAATAATGCCCTTCAGGACCACAGCCGGCCCCCTGCTGTTATGGTGGTCCTGATCTGTGTTTGTGTGCAGGAGGTGCGGGAGATGCGGAGCCGACACGAGAGCCGTCTGGTGGAGGTGGACTCGGGCAGACAGAAGGAGTTTGAGAGTAAACTAGCGGAGGCCATGCAGCAACTCCGGCAGGAACATGAGGCCCAGATCCGGCAGTACAAGGACGACCTGGAACGCACCTTCAGCGCCAAGGTAGAAACACACACACCCACGATCAGCTGAGGTCAGATGGAAAGGGTGTATTTGTGAAGAGACAGAATGGAAATTACTTATTATCAGGAATTGTCCTGCAAGAACCTTTGAAGGTGTTGGTCAGATTGATGCTGTTTATTAATTTATTAATTTATTGATTTATCTAGAGCCGCATGATATGGACGAAATATCAGTGTTACAATTTTACTGTTGCATATTGTGATTACAATGCCTTTCAAGATATTAAAGTTTAATTAAAAAGGCTTATTTCTAATGGTATGTTTACTCCCCCGTTCATACAGTCCACATGTGGAAAATCAGCTACAAAAACAGCCCATTTTCAAATCATAGTTTTTATGATGTCACAAAACCAACACATTTAATTGCATCTCCTTCTTCTGACTTCAGCAGTTCAGCCCTCAGCCCTGCACAGTGTTTGTCTGTGGCAGTGTCTGTGTGTAGGAGGGAGAAAAATGCTAGTTTTAAGGAAATACACATTTATTAATTAATCCCAGTTTATGGATTTTTGATAAATGCTTCTTGTTTCCTTTGTATTTAACTTCCGTCATTCATCCAGAACAAAAAGCTGGGGTTTGTTCAGTGTGTCTGTTCTGTGCCGCTTGGCCGTTACAGTTGGAGAACGCACAGCAGGTGGCGCTGAAGAGCAACGACTTTGTCACGTCAACCAGAGAGGAGCTGGAAGGAACCAAACAGCGAGTGGAGTCTCAGCTGATCCAGATCAGCAACCTGCAGAAACAGGTGAGCCTTAAAAATCTATTTCAGAATAAACGATGCGGCCGAGTGTTTGGACTGTACTGTGCAAAAGTCTCGAAGTAAGTACCCCTCATTTCTTCTCACATCCATACGGTGGCTGGCGGCATAGAGGGGAAATCTGGACCCAAACCTTCTGACCAGTTTCCAAAACATCAAATCTTTTAATGTCATAATACATTATGGGGCAGTTTCCCAGACAGGGATTAAGCCTAATCCTGGACTACCCTTTCCTTTTCAATGGAAAATCTCTGTTCACAGCACAGCGTAATCCAGGACTAGTCTTAATCTCTGTCCGGGAAACAGACCAAAAGAGTAAAAAATACAGTCTAAAAGCCAAGACGTATTCGAGATTCGCGATCTTGAGTCTTGAATCTTGAGCACATCTGGACTGAACTATAAACTAGAATAGCATTCTCGGAAAAAAAAATCTCCCTCCGGCCTTCAAGCTGTTGCTAGATGTCTGAAGATCCATCAGCCACTCCTGATTTAATTTAATGAAGGACTGATACGAGGTTGGATGGTGATACAATACAGTTTCAGTAGTTCTGACTTATTTTATGCGTCACTCAGAACTTGGAGCTGGAGGCGCGTGTCCAGGAGCTGGAGCGCCTGCTGGACCGCGAGCGGCAGCTGGGTCACCAGCGCCTGACGCAGAAGGAGAAGGAGATGGCTGAAATGAGGAGGAACATGCAGAAGCAGCTGGAGGAGTACCAGAGTCTGCTGGATGTCAAACTCATGCTGGACATGGAGATCAATGCCTACCGGAAGATGCTGGAGGGTGAGGAGAAAAGGTGAGAGAAGGGTGGTCGCGTTTCTGTGACGATGCACGTTAATGTGTTTGAGTGGTTGGGGCTAAAGTGTTGCAGGCTGAATGGGCAGAGGGGGTCAGGGGGTCCTCGGGCGACTACAGTCTCGACATGCGACGTTTTGAGTATACAGCACTCACTCCCATAACTAGTTTGGTTGGGCACAGTGGAAGAATACGCAGAATATGCAGTAACGGAGGGAGTTGTTGTCCCCCAGTGCGCTTACCTACACCATTTTGGACTGCTGAGTGCAAGTGTTTTTACACACATTTTTGTACAAGTACAGTATATTTATGTCCTTTTCCTTTTTCTGTGGCTTAGTTGTGTTATAGATTATGATTTAACACCTGTGTTAGGATTGGTAAAACACTCAGGCTAGGCTGTGTTTCGACTACCACCAAAATCAATGTGGAAGGAAAAGGACCTGTGTCATAACTTGAGGACCCCCTGCAAATGCTTTTTGGGACAACATAAAAGCAAATAATTTGTGTGACTGCATCAGAAACACCCTACCAACCAGCTGGACCAGCGTAGCAACACCCCTAACCACCACCAGAAATACCATAGCAGCCTGCTAGCAACACCTTAACAACCACTTTAAGCAAATCTCAAGCACCTGGCTAGCGCCGTGGAGAATTGGAACGAAAACTGAAGTCTGAAACTTTTCCTAAGTCAAAAAATCAAACGGAGTCAAAGATGCGGCATCGCTGTTTTATTCAGAGTTTCCAGCCGTGGCCCGCGGGAGCTGCCTCCTTACTCGCTCTGCACAAAATTCTTTAATACAACATTTTTTAATACAACCCTCTGATCAATTTTAATCACCTTATTTGCTTAACTCCACCTTTCTTCGTTTCTACCAATAATTACAAGATTAGTTACTGTTAATTAATATTCAGTCTCATTTGACCGCATCTGGCCACCAATATTTATCAAGTGGATACGCCTCTTTTAAAATATATATATACATACTTTTGGGTGCAACGAGTTCTCCAGTCTGGCCTTCAGAGACACCTGCATGTTCAATCTGGCCTTCAAGGCCACCTTACATAGGAAGGCATTGTACCATCTGCAACTTAAGGGACCTTTGGGGGCTTTCCACCCCCCTTTCCAGCCTCTGAGGGAGACGGTCTACTGTACAGAACATTTGGTCAGACAATGCCTGAGTTTAGACTCTAATTGTAAGGGATATCATGCTTAAAATCCAAAAGTTTTTACCATGCCAATCACAGTCAATCAGTAAAATGCCCCTTCACTAGCGACACCCTGGCAACCACCTGGGACACTTTGACCTCCACTTCCAACTCGCTGGCAGTCACCTGAAAACCGTAGCAACACCTCAACCACCTCAGCTACTATAGCAACTGCTTGAGATTTGCTTAAAGCATGCAATCACACTTTCCTTTTTCTTGCAGAAATGTGTCTCTAGTTCTAACCTGGGCGTTTTTGCGTCTGGGCTGTAGAGAAAATGTGGTGGTGGTCTAGAGGGTAGGATACTTGTCTCTGGACCAAGAGGTCACGGGTTTGAATCCTACCTTCAGTATACCACCACTGGTTTCCTGAGCAAGACCCTGAACCCCAAGTTGCTCTGAGGAGACTGCCCCCTGTTGTTAGGGAATGGAAGTCGCTTTGGATAAAAGCATCTGATAAATGCTGTCAATGTTACAGTTTGACACGTCGTCCTTCCGTGTTTCCCAAACCCGGTTCTGAAGGTTCACCTCCCTGCACCATTTAGGGGTTTTCCATGTTTTAACTCTTCAACTCAGTGAGGGGCTGTTAATGAGCCCATTAGCTGGATCAGGTGTGCTGGGAGAAAAACTGTCTAAACGTTATTTACAGAAAATCTCATTTCCATATGAAAGAGGACTCGGAAGAACTTGAAGCACAGTGTTAATGCTAATAACACCCAGAGGATTAGTGGATTAGCTGCTTTATTCTGAACTGCCTGAAAAGCTTTTGTTTACTCAATCACTTAAAAAGCCATTTTAATTTGAACGTCCATAAATGAGATGTATGTGAAGAACTTTTAAACAACCTTCAGATAATCTAATGGTTTATTACCAAGGTTTTTTCCCCCATAAAACCAGACATCTAAGACATTTTATTTGTTAATTTATTTATGTATTTATCTATTTATATCGGTTTTTTTTAATCTTCAGAATGAACCTCAGCCCCAGTCCCTCCCAGCACACATCCGTCTCCCGCAAACACAAGCAGGGCGTACGCAAAGCCTGGGCCAAGAAACGAAAGCACGAGGGCAGTTCAGGCCTCTCGCCGAGTTATAAAGTGTCCCAGCACTCGTCCGCCCACGGCTGCATGTCCATCGACGAGATCGACCTGCAGGGGGACTTTGTGAAGCTCAAGAACAACTCTGACAAGGTAAGTCCTCTTTAATGTAGCAGACATATCCTTGTTCAAGTAAACTGGTTGTGTCTCCAGGTTATCAAGTGTTTGGTAATGTAGTGAAAGCTGCTCTTTATGGTGCTGTTTCAGGTTCAGCCACTAGGGGGCTGGGTGTTGAAGAGGACACAGACAGGTGTTCCTGAAATCATCTTCCACATCCCCACGTCCTGCGTTCTGGGTCCTGGAGATTCGCTGACAGTAAAAATACACCTAACACACACACACTTTGAAGGAATAGCTTAGCAAAATATTTAACATACAGTGACCCACTGAGCCCAGACCTCCTAGATCAGCCAAGACGTGTTTTGTGTAATGACTGGAGAAATCCAGACCCTTCTTGACTGTTTGGATCCTTCTGGATCCTGTGTCTGCTCAGATTTGGTCTGCAGGAGCCGGAGTGGAGCCCAAGCCCCCGACCGACCTGGTTCTGAGCGGCCCAGAGACATGGGGAGCGGTCAGTGATGTCAGAGTTACTCTGTTCAACGCACACGATGAGGTAAGAGACGGACCAAACCAAAATCGCACATTTAACACACCGGACGAGTGTTGTGCAGGTTTTGTCAATTTAAATGTAAGTAAGTGTACGTCCTCTACACGTTCTGCTCATTTTCGTACACAGTTACTGTTTGTTGGGTGAGGAATATAAATATGATTTGTGCAAAACGTGAGGCAGGTTCTGTCCCTTTTTTTTTTCTCTGTTAACAAACAGAAATCGTGTCCTAAAATTAGCAGAAAAGGTAACATTTTGGCCAATTGTAAAGGATGTTTGTTTATTTTTACCTAGAAAATCAGCATGCACACTCAGTGCACACTTGTGGGAGCACATGGTAAAACCTTCCATACTCTGTGTGTGTGTGTGTGTTTTTGCAGGAGACAGCAGAGCGCTCTGTGGTGTGTATGATGGGCCAAGCCGAGGGAGACTCAGATGTGGAGTTTGACGAAGAGAGTGGCATGGGCTCAGAGATTCACCTGCGCCGGCAGGTAACACACGTGTGTTCAATCAAATGCCAGTTGAAATAAAATAAGAGGGACTGTGTTCATCTCACTCCCACTTTAACACTATACGATGTTTCTGAAGGAGAGCTGAGGCCCAGTTTTAGAGTTATAATTAGAGCTCATTTGCTTGTGTGTTCCCATGAGTGTGTGTGACTGTTAGTCCAGAGATGAGAAGAGGGGTATAAATATACTCTCACAGAGCTGTACATGCTTTAAAACTGGATAGGAAGTGTAATATATTTTTTTTGCCTCTATACAGATACACACATGTCAAACCACAACAGGTCATTTGTATTTATTGCAATGAGGGGTGGGCAGTGTGATTTATAATGATCATCACGGTGATAAATTAAGTCATGTTATGTGTATTATTGTACTAAGAGAGGATATGATATCTATAAATGAAGTGTGGGTGGGTGGGTGTTTACATTAAGGGAGCCTGTAAATGTACACTGTACTTGAACATCAGTGTCCAGCCCAGCGAGATACAGATAACTTCTTTGTTTCTTTTGTGAAAAGCCCAAAAGAAGGAAAAAGAAGTGCTGCTCTCTGTCCTGACGCTCGGTGGGGACAGTGGGTCCGTAGGTGAGCGGATCGTAGTTCCTTGAGCTGCAGCTGCTGCTCATCACCGTGCTCTGCATGGACACTTTGCTTTGCTTCCTGTGTTTTTTGCCGCACCCTCTGAACACTGAATCCCAAATGCCCGTGTGATAGCAGCAGGGGGGTGTTGTGTATGATACTGTCCAACAGTCTTAAGCCATCATTTAGTCATATTTTGCTTCCTAAGACCCAGACTTTCTTGTATTTGTAATGTAGTCTTGAGGAATGGAGTCTTCAGGCAGTCTCCAGTCTGCCTGATGGACTTTTAAAGGCTTTCATTTCCAGTCCAGTCCCTGAACCTGACCAGTTTCAGAGGAATGTTTTTTCCGTGGTTAAGCCACATATTCAAGCAGAAAAAAAGCACATCTAACTGAAGTCCTGAACCAGTGAAGAAACAGGTGCAGATGATTCCAGATGATCAGGCGGTGATCAGTATACTGGTGGTGCTGAATGCTGAGTGGTTGGAACTCCTTTATCTAGGCTCCTTGTCTCTTTAGGCACTTTGTAGCCTGTAGCAGTAAAACATTTGTTCCCATTTCTTTAATTTAATCCACTTAATATGCTATGCCAAAGATAAACAGTCTGACTGGCATAACATTTTTCCACCAACAAGGTGATTCAAAGCAAAACATGAAGAAATGAGGGGTGACTTTTTTTCTAAATGGTACTATATATAATATGTATACACTGAATATAAGGCAAATCATGTTTGCTATCTACTGCATATGGAACTGAGTTTTCCAGTGACTGATAGTTAGTAGTTATTGGTTATAATTCTTGTATCAAAGCTGTAATTTAATTTTTGCTTTTATCAGCAAATACCTCTACTATCATGCAGCCTTAATTCCTGTAATGTTTCGTGTGTCCGTAACCATGTCCTTAACGCAGCTAGTAAAGTCAGAGCTACAAACGTGTTTAACCCCGTCTTGCCTAAATCTTTCCAACAGCTCTGCTCTCGCTTACCAGAAGAAATAGTGCAGAAGCTGAGCCATCACTTTAACATCATCCTCATAGCCCTCTAACTCTGTTTTTGCACTGTTTTTGTTTGTTTATTCTCATTTAAAAAAACAGCTGCTCTTCAAGATTTAATGATGAATGGACCAATAAGAACTTTTAGAACCTACAGGATTCAAATATTCAAATATCAGCATCGGCCTACAAATCCCACATCGGTGCACCTCTAATATCAAGGGGCTGCTTTTAAAAAGCGGGTTAAATAAATCATTCTCATAATCTTCACAAATGCCACCACAAAATGAAGCATGGTGCTCAGTTGTTACAACAAATCACTGCAAAGCTTTGTTGGGTGTGTCTCTTTCTATAAAATGGAAATTACAATGTAATTTACAATGATTTCATCGCTTTTGAAATTGTCCCATCAAATGGTAGTTTTAGGGAGTAAACATCACCTTTAAAAGTAGATTGTAGGTCACTGTGGGTCGTTGCCAGTGGTCCAGTGAAATGTTCTTTCGAGGTGAAGAGCAGCTGGCATTTTCTTTCTTTCCTTCTTCCCTTCATTCCTTCCTTTCTCTTCCTTCTACCCTTTCCATTTCCGTCCTTCTTCCTTTTCCTTTTCCTTCCGTGCTTCCTTCCATCCTGCTTTGCTTTCCTTTCTTTTCCTTCTTTCTTCCGTCCACCCTTCCCTTCCCTTCCCTTTCCTATCAATCCAGTGGAGTGACGAGGCTTTTGAGATAAATCCAGTTTTTCTCCATGTTTTTCAGGGACGGATGTTGAATCAGGAGACCAGCTGTGCAGTCATGTAACGTCCTTCTAAGAGTCCCAGACTGCACCAAGGTGAAATCACAGATTTTTACAAAAAGAAGAAGAAGAAAAAAAAAAAAAAGTTCAATGAGCCCCAGTGACTTCTTATTTCTGG
Source organism: Hydrocynus forskahlii (assembly GCA_037974365.1). Classification (NCBI taxonomy): domain Eukaryota; kingdom Metazoa; phylum Chordata; class Actinopteri; order Characiformes; family Alestidae; genus Hydrocynus; species Hydrocynus forskahlii. The sequence continues at coordinate 14,344 of JBBPCX010110776.1, forward strand.
GCTTATATGTGAGACAGTGTGCTGATCTAGAATCAGCTGATGTTGAGATGTGAAGCTCTGGACCAGGTCTGGATCATCTACTGAGACCCCGAAGATTATTCAGCATAACTTTTGAGCCTGAAACTTTGAAACACTTATGTCTCCTCCAGATGTCGAACGATGTCTTGTTCATCCGAGATCCAATCTTATCCAAGTTTCTGGTGCTTATTTGCAAGTTTGAAAGCTTTTGGGGTTAGAATGTGTCTCAGTAATGAACAGTCTTGCTCTGGAAATCAGACATGTGTGATTGGACATCTAGTGAACGTTCCTCAATTTGCACTTATAAACCCTAAAGCTAATTCGATACTTGTGTGTTAGGGCTTGTGTCCATACGAGTTGCCCAGACAGGTGAAAGATGCTGCTGTTTATTAGAAAACGCTTCCTAACGGTGCCTTTCGGGGCTGGATTTGTTCAAAATGTAGCATTGTAGGTTTGCTAATTTAATTTAAACCCTGATATCTGGCAGAAACGAAGTGAAGGAAAGTGTGTCAGAGGTCAGATTAGGATCTGTGTGCCTTTCGTGACCCCAAGGGTCCAGTCAAAGCTGCTTTTTTTTTGTTGTTGTTGCTCTCCTAATTATAAACTTTATTAAAACTGAGTAAAAAGTCATTTGTTTTTCCTCCTTTTTTGCCTTTTGTAGCAGAACACAAGCCTTCAAGCACCTCAGTGTTGACCATTAATGGTCAGTTTGCCTATTTATTGCTTTTTGTTGACCGATGTATATATACTTTTATATGTATAAATTCATTAAAGGTTACAGTGAAGTGAACATTTGGTTTGATACTGATTATCCAAAGCTGTTTATCAACTACAGTACTGTGCATGTCTCAAGTCCCCCTCATTCCTTTATATTTTGCTTTGAATCATCTTGTTGATGCAAAAATATTTTTCAAGTGTCATTAAATTGTCTTATCTTTGGCATATTAAGTAGATTAAATGAAAGAAATGGACACACCTGCATCTGTTTCTTTACTGGTTCTGGACTTAAGTCGAATGAGTTTTGTTGTGGTTGAATGGTCACTGTGTGTCTTAACGAACAAAAAACATTCCTCTGAAACTGGTCAGTTTCAGGGACTGAACTGAAAATGAGTCTTTGAAAGTTCTTGAGGAAGAAATGGGGGGGGCTAAAAGCTTTTGCAGAGTACTGTATATAGTAACTAAAATGTTTTCATGATTGTCCTTCAGTAAAAGCAACAAGAGCTGTTCTCCATCTGATTAGATCCGTCCTCCATCAGATTAGCCATCCGTGTAGTCCATATGTTAATAGTCCATTTACTCCTTGATGTTTATTCTGTTTTAACCCATTTCGGCCAGTATTTCCATTGTCAGCTTTGTCTCTATCTTGACTGTATAACGCAGTTCAAAATGACAACATTTAAGTCACTTTTCCACTGACTCAACTTGACTCGACTCTCTACCTGGTGCCTTATTCGTTTCCATTGCCATCAGTGCCCGCTTGATGTAGCTGGTGGTGTCACAAGAAATGCCGTGATGTCGTCTTCGGTGTAAACGGCTGTTGTGGAATACTTTGCACTTTTCCACTGGCACAAGAAATCACGCCGTACCATTTAACAAATGTTTTTCCACTACAAATAAAGGAACCCGTACCTGAGCTGCTCGACAGCAGGGCCGAAAGCAGAACATAGCTAGGCAGACTGCTTCCCTGCTTTCTGATTGGTCAAAATGCCATCACAGTATGCATTTTTTTTTTTTTTTACTGTCCACACAAAAACGCAACAATGGAGATACAAACTAACAACTGGGAAGCTGTTGAAATACAAGAACTATTGTCTGTTTGGGCTGAAGAGAAATTTCAGTGGGAGTTTTTTATGGCGCGAACAAATTTATCTTTAACACTAAAAAACATGAAGGTTTTCATTGCACAGCTAAAGAAAAACTCAAGACTATGAATAAATAATAAACTACAATAACTAGAGCATCTCTGACAGAAGAACATTCTGCTGGTTTTACTGCTTGGATGTGATTTTGGAACGACGAGCGGCCATAAACTGTGGAGAGAACCGAGTTCGAAACAGCGCAACCGGGCAGAGATACACTGGAAAATCAAAGCGGGCTACAACTTCCGAACGATCGGAGTCCAGTTCACGTACAGCATGGTTCCTTTATGCCTATGGAAAAGTGCCTACTGAAGGATATCCTGGGACATTTGACTGTTCTCACTGACCAATCAGGAGCATTGTTTTTCATGCCATGTTTTGGTACCTGCTCAGCTCATTTGGAACCACAGTGGAGTAGGTACAAAGAATAGCACGCGGTACCAGGTTTTAGGTACTAGATCTGCTGAATAGAAGACTGGAAAGGTTATACCATGTAGTGGAAAAGGTGACCTCAGATCACTCTAGCAGTTCAAAAGCCTTACATAGCCGTATAAGTTTATGCTTAGTTCAATCCAGCCTTCCTCTAATGAAGATGGATTGCTTTTTTAAAATGGGCCATGTGGACCTGGCAACCTACGAGTTCCTCCAGAGCAGGTTAAGTGTGGGATTTCTGATCATAAACACCTCTTGGACAATTAAGGAACCATCTCTGGAGGTGGAACGTCATGATGATGATGTCAAAAATGGAGCTTAAGCACTGATAATAGTCCAGTAAGCACTAATACAATATAAATGCTTTAATTTCTTAATGATTACTTCCTTCTTTGAGATACAAAACACTTGACTTCCTCTCAAATTCCACACGCTTGACTGAACCTTGCACTTTGACGAGGATTAACCTTAGAAAATGTTCTTAACTGCCTTTCCAAAACAATTTTGTTGGGTTTTGTGGAGGTGAAACTAACTTTCCAACTTTCCAACACTGGAGCAGAACATTACTTTGGTTTATCCATGGTAGCTTGGTGCTGCCTGTAGAACCCCATCCACATCACTAGTGTTTCGGGCAGGTTTCAGCAGATCTTCTGCTCATCCTGCAGGGAAGCGTTTGGAAGTTACCATCTGTGATGATCGTTGATGGAGATTAGGATATAAAACCCAGGGCTCCTTAAACTCTAGACCACGTTCCTCGTGTTCCCACAGGCTTTGCAAATGTCCTTCAGTAGAAGTTACACCATGGTCTCCTTGCACTTGTCTTTGCAGAAGAAGTGCGGTGCCAGGTTTCGTTGGCGCTGGGCCAGGTGTTCAGGTCGGCTCATCTGTAACCTCACTCTGGGGTTGGTCTCACTCCATGTCCTGAACAGGTGGACATGGTAACGCAGGGACACCTGCGATGACAAATCAAGATGCTAATAATAATATCATAAAAAACATAATACTTTTATTTATAGAACAGTCTTCAGGGTAATCCAGATGCTGAAAATAATAAGAGCAATGATAATAGTAGTACTAGTAGTAGTAACAACAATCATTCGATTTATTTAACACTTTTCAGGGTACTTAGACACTTCACATGCATAAAAAAAAAAAACTAGCTGTTGCATGTTGTCATATTCTATTAATTAAATATCACTCATTGGATTGCTTTGAAAGTGCTGTTTGTAAGCAGAAGAGTTCCAGAAGTTTTTCAGCCTTGTTTCGCAGAAAGACGTTCACACATTTGGTCATCTGTTTACTCTGATATAAATGGAAAAGAGGAGGAAAGCCCTTGGATATGAAGCATTAATACAGACATAATCTAAATATTTCAGTATAATTCACCATGTAATTAATCGTATTAATGCACAAAACGGCACAAACATACGTGGATCTATAAATAAAGTGAAAGGGATGTTTAAAATATGGACCTTTTAAAGGGAAAATGCACTTTCTTCCAACTAAACTATTTTAAAATATTGGTAAGCTGTAGTATATAAATGATCCCCCACTTGCCATCAGACTCTATAACTCCTCCCTCACTGCTGTCAGACACTATAACTGCTCCGCTGTCACACACCCACCATCATTATGTTTTATATTGTTCTCTGTGTCTGTGCTGTCGTAACCTAAGCAATTTCTCTGGTATCAATAAAGTTTTCTAATTCTTATTCTGATATTACGTTGACTTTCCCATATGTACATTTTAAACACTGGAGGCAAATCTTACAGATTTGCTTAAAAGAAAGGTGAAATTGTGTACAACAACGGAAAAGCAGCTGGAGCAGATCAGAAAAAAATGCCTTCAGCCTGCAGTGCCTCCAGGCTGTTTTAAAGGGAAATAAACTCACCACGGTCCAGAAGAGGTAGATGGTGAAGAGAGCCAGGGTGAGCACGATGAGTCCGAATGCCTCCACGCCGTTGCTGCTGTAGAGGTCCATGGCCCCCTGTACACACAGCCATCCGGACAGACTGGCCAGCGGAGTTATGAACAGGAAGCAGATCGCGTCCCCGCAGAGCGTCCGCCTCTGCTGCTGCATGGACGGGGTGCCCAGCCACTAAACCAGAATGAGAGAGACATGGTCAGGCCACAAAAACACATCAACTGCCATTATAGGTTTTGAATCTTCATAATTCAGAGGTAATCACGGTGTGTTTGGTGTGAAACCATTCACTGTAGAGACATTTTTCTTTACAGTGGTGGTGAATGGAACCAGACGTCTCCAACACAAATACAGTCGTTTTTTTCACTTTCGACCCTCAGTGAAGCTCCACGTCTCTTGAGTGTTTGGATGTTAATAATGGGGGAAAAAGTGGCAAATCTGAACTAAATCGTTTTTCTTTGGGGACCATTTTGCCTCACAACACCCTGCATGTATCCCTACACCAAGAGTGGTTTAAGGTTTAGGACCAAAACCTTTTTGAAACTCATCTCAGGCGTCGGGGTGCAACCATAACCATTTCTTGAAATAACTTTCTGTGAGGGAGCTTTAAGAGGCAGGCATCTGGTTCCATTCACCAATGCTATGGACAGTTTGGACTTTAAACACTTAATTATACAGACATTTAAAAAAAATTGACCTCTGGACCTCTGTGCAGTGCTCATGAATGGAAAGAGTGGCGGGTGATTTTGTCCCCTGGGCCCCAGCGGAGGGCCTGTAATCTCCAGCTCACTGTGGGCTGCTCGGTCCACACAGGCGAGATAAAAGACATTAGGGAAGCCTAAGGCCCAGGCCAGGCCTTGCTGAAATACACGCGCCATCTAATCTCATTACTTGCTAAGTGGCTTTAGCGGTTAAAAGCAGCCGAGCTGCTGGAGACCCTCCGCTCTGCCTGAGGGTCGGCCTGGGACACAGGGACACGACCCCCTCTGGCTCACCCAATTCAAACACTGGAGTCTCCCCTCCAGAGGTCAAAACTGAGCTTAGAAACAACCTCTTAATTCAGTTTTACTGTAACTACATACAGTAATTTGAATGTGATGCTAGAACGTCAGCGAATTAGTAGGAAGAAGATAAATGTCTGATGTTAGTAGATTGAGAAACCCAACTGCAGATGAATCATAACATGAAGAATAGAAATGTAATAAGATTAATATCCAGAATAAACAGAAAAATAAGTATACATAATAATATCAATATCGAGAACTGTATGTACCCGACCAGGAAGGAGGCGCAACTGCAGATTTCAATTTCTCTCAGATAGCTTTATTTACAAAAAGCAAACATAAAGTGGCACGTGGGCAAAAACACTTTCCAAGACACAAAGGACAGGCACACACCAGGGGGAAGGTAAGGGGTAGTGTGAGGGTGGTCTGACAAAACCAACCTGAACACAGAAACTCTTTATACACAATGTGCACAAACCAAAACCCAGTTTTAGTTTGTGCAGGAACACCATTATTACTAGGTCCCTGGCCAGCTGAGAACCCTTACTGATCATCCGGCTGTGTCACAATTAACGTCCCCATTTCTCATGTGATGCCGGCCTTTGGTGGCCACTGACAAGTCACAAGTACGTCTTTCTAATTAAAATCATACCCATGATGAAGTTCTAATAAATGTAATGTTCCGAATAAAGTTCTAATAAAATGAATATCCAGAATGAACAGAATAATAAAATTAATATCCAGAATGCAGTTCTGACAGAATTACTATCCAGAATAAACCTTGAATAAAATGTTCATAATAAAGTTTCTATCCAGAATGCCTCATATTTAACATATTTGATTAAGGATTTATAAATCTTGAGAAAATAAACAAGAAAGTAATATTATTATTATTATTATTTTAATTATTATTATTAGTAGAAGTATTTTTTGCTTTTTATGAACTATTTAATAAAACATCTGATGCTGACTTGACTTTTAGTATTTTAATCATTACTGCATTATAACTGAATAAAATAACGACAGCTGTTTATGTGATAAATTATATCCCGTTTTATGTATTATAGTGTATATGAGTATTATGGTGATGCACAGTGAACAAGGCAGCATTGATAATGGTCCATCTCACTAAAACATCTGGTCAGTGGTGGTCCTGGCCCTTTTCCGGTGGTGGACCACCTAAACTGTGAACTGACAGACAAGCTACTGTTATTGGTTCACCTACAATGTGCACCTCTAGAGCAGGTGTTTCTGATAAAATGGCCAATGAGTGCACACTTCACTGTGGACTGAGAACTGAGAGGAAAATGTATATTGGATGCTGTGTTTGTCCCCAGGTGTTCCCCCATGTGTGTGGTGCTGTGTTTACCTCGGTCAGAGGCTTTGGCACGCGTTCCAGTGCAAACTCAAAGTGGCAGAGCTCGCAGTGTGCAGTGCCGGAGGTGGTCAGCCATTGCTCCAGACAGGCGCGGTGCACCATGGCCAGCGTCCCCGCACACTCACAAGGAGATAACAGATCCCCCGCACTGTGGCCTTCGTGACAAATGCGGCAGAAGAGCTCATCTCCATTCAGACTGAGCAGAGAGAGGCTGTGTTAATGTGCAGAGCAAAACGCAGCTAACGTCCAAAAACAGTACTGTGCAAAGATTTTGAGCCATTTCTTCATATTTTGCTTTCAAAGATCCAGACCTTTCTTGTATTTTTTATGTGGTCTTGAGGAACAGTTCTCCAGGCTTCCTGAAGGACTTTCAAAGACTCTCATTTTC
>JBBPCX010110805.1:0-14056 GCA_037974365.1 Hydrocynus forskahlii
GGTGCTGAATGCTGAGTGGTTGGAACTCCTTTATCTAGGCTCCTTGTATCTTTAGGCACTTTGCAGCCTGTCACAGTTCCCATTTCTTTCATTTAATCTACTCAACATCACAAAGATAAGAGAGTTTGACAGACGTATTTTTGCACGGACAATGTGATTTAAAGGAAAATATAAAAAAATGAGGGATGGCTCAAGACTTTTGCACAATACTGTATCAGTGTCTATAAAAGAATTTGCTGTCTGGAGAGCCGGTTTCCTGGACTAAAAATATTTTTCCAGTGTTGGTTCACCAATGGTACTGTGGTTTAGTTTACTGTGGGACACCACACTACAGTGCATGTGGAGCCATTTGTGGGTATTTTTGACTTCAGTGTGGCTCATGCATCATTTAACTAAAAAGAAATTAAAAGGGCATTAGAAGGACATTTTATGATCTTCAGAAGACGGAAAACTGCTTAATCTCCCAACCTCATTGTTCAGTAGAAGAGTGTGTTTGATTTCACATGTTCTCACATGACGTTTAGCTTGTTAAACACCGTCTTGCACTTCAACTGTTATTTCAGGTAAAGCAGGACAGGGTTTAAACTCATTGGCAACACAACATCAGTCTATCAGTCTAGAAAAATCTCATGAAGAGAAACAAAACATTTCATGATGGGTAACCCAACCAGTCATTACCAAACATTATCTGACTTAAAAATTTATAAATATTCATATTCATGTATTTGTCTTGAAGATTATATCATTATATAATAGATAATACGCATTCTAAAAGTATTTTCAGAGATATGTCATACTCCAGTATCTGTATTATGAATATGTATGAGTATGCATGAGTATGTATGAATATGTATTCCCAATACTCTATAACATCCCGACAGTAAATGCATTATGAGGAAACCAATCCATGTTCCACTTTTTTTGTATTTTCTATTGGTACTGCTTTGCTGTTGCCCACACCTCCCAATTTAAAACATTTTCTTTTAGCCCAATAGAAGACCAGAGCCTAACAAACTTTAATTCATAGAAGTTACTACAAACTAAAAAGTTCTCACGCATTACTCGATACTACAATAAATTTTTCTAATTCTACTCACCTATTTAACCCTTAGAACTCAGAGTGTATTAGTAAATTCTGAATAATATAAACAGTATAAAACAGTCTAAAATCGGTGTTTGTTCTCCTACATGCTCGCTGTTTGCGCCGCCACTTGTGGGCGGAGACTATCCTGAAAGTTCTCCCGGGTTCAAAGATTTTGCGTTTTTTTGCGTTTGTTTCTAAGACCTAAAATAAAAAATGTGGGCATTTTTGTTCTTCATTGGCATTTGTGCGTGACGCCATTTTAAAACCCCAGTAGCAGTTATTATTATTACATGTTTATTTTGGTTCTACGTGACATAGGAACAGCATGACGTCTGAGACCTCGAGTATCAACACAAACCAGGGGAACTTCCATATGGGAGTTGTTTGGCCATATGACTATGATTTACCATTTGTTGTGTTGCTGCTCTAAGGGTTAACTGGACTAACAATGTTTTTTACCTAAGTGTGGGGTTGGGCTACCCTGCACACCTCGAAGTTTGGCACGAAACATCCGAGCGCATTCAGTCTTCAACAGTAATAGGTACCAGACTGCAGCTGGGGTCAGGTTGGAACACGAGTGTGGGGTGAAGGAGTTCTCGTTGTCAGCTTATTGCTCAGGCACAGATGGAATATGACCCTTGCTGGAATTAGTCTGGAGGCCCTCCAGCCTGGACTGGAGAAAAGGACAGGATCGACGGCCCCCGTCTGTGGTACAGTAACACCGAGAAGATTCGACCTAGTTCTGCGCTTAATATTTAGACCAACAAGTGCAAGACTGTGTAAATGAATGAATGCTTAGATGGGGAGATCAATGGATGGATAGATGGATGCACAGATCGCTAACTGGATGGGTGGAGAATCATATATCCATATTACCCCATTTACCAGAAATCCTTAGAATATTGATTTTGCTGCTATTATAATACTATTTTTTTCCATTAGAACCCTACAGGAAAAGTTCAGCCAAAAATGTACACAATTTACCCCAGATGTAGTCAATTAGCAGCTTCTGAAAGTGGCTGAAGCTGCAAGGTTGACATTGGTAACAACCACTAGAAGTAACCGAAGAACCCACATAATCTCTGTCGCCAAACTTTTCAAACCAGTGAACATGGTTTAGGACATGGTATGACTTACTGAGAGCTAAAAAAAATAAACAAAACATCTCTATTAGCACCGCATTATGAAGTCTATGCCATCTCAACAAACATCTGGATGTGGTTTGAGGATATTTTAATGATGGAGTTTTTGGGGGATTTTAGGTTGACTATTGAGTTCCAGTGTTACCCTTGTACTGGCAGTTCTGAACTGAAGAGGCATAATCTTGTCTACATCTGGGATGAGTGAAAAATTGTGTAAATCAGATTGAATGCGCTATAATACAGGGCAGCCTATCAGAGAAGAGGTCATTTACATATACTAGTCTTAAATAAACAGCCTGTTAAATTCTAATGGAACAGAAGAGGTTGAAAAATGGTCATATAAGAATAAATTATGATTAAATTATGACTATGATGATTAGGTACACAACAAATATTATGGAAACAATGACATAGAAGGAAAATGTAGAATATGGGCCCTTTAAAAGCATCTCAGATGAATTTTGTTGGATTACATAAACCTCGATTCAGCTGACATCAGCTGACACTCACCTGGAGCTGTGATTGGTTAAAAGCCTTCTGTGGTAGCAGTATTCCATGATATCGTGATTGATATATCACGCAGCTCTGATATATATAGATGCAGTTATAACAGTAAGCACAGTAAGGCCGTGTGTTAAAGTGTGTCTCCATTACTTAACACACGCATGCAGTTTTATAGGTGAGCTTTTATGAGGAAAAGGTGCAGAATTGTGAAGCTGTTGATCATTACATGTTGCTCTCTAACTTGTAAAGTGCTTTAATTAGCTAAAATCTGGGCACAATCTGGACAGATCTGTCAACACAGAGAAAAACAGCGATATATATATATACATATATATATACATATATATATATATACATAGAGAGAGAGAGAGAGAGAGAGCTTGTGTGTACATATGAAAAAGTAAATGTGGAAAAGTAACCCTCTACAGGTCTATAAATGAAAACATCCTATCATTATCAGGTGACCTATTTGACTGCTCTCAATTCTTTTGGAGATGCTATTTCAAAAACAAAAATTCCATCCCACCTAATGAGATGCTACATGCTACAGTAGCCACTGATGTGGGCTAACATATTATAACACAAGCAAAAGCAGTGATCAGATTATCGATACACTGTTAAAATAGGGCAATTACTAGATCCCAACCTAAACCTTCGCTTTGTAAGAAGCCGTTGCTTGTCCTATCAAATGCAATGATGCTAATCTTGCTCACATCTGTGGGATTTGGTATGCTATGTTAATACCAAGCTAACACTGGTGTACATCTATTTTTTCCACACTAGTAACACCATTTATGGCTGCTCTAGCTTAAATACATCAATTTGGAGGTGGGAGACTTTTGCGCCTCTAGAATCCCATACAGAATGCATTCCTGTGCATTTTTCACCTCCAAAACCAAATCAAAAGCATCCAGAAACACCCCACTTCGTTGCCTATAATCTAGATCCCAAGGATTGTAGCAGTTTTTAATCATAAATGAGCCCTGAAAACACATTGAAAGCATGTTTGCCACCGTTTAAACTCTCAAAACTCTTGGAAAGACACTGCTTGCTCTCCTATGTACATCTGGTAATGAAAGCAGCTGGAGGGATACCATCCTTCTACCAGAGCCAAGCCCATCCTCTTACAATAGGAGGCTTCAGAAGCCCATCTGCTTTGCCTTTCTTTCTATAATAATGCGACCTGAGGTATGAACAGCTTGTCTGGGATTCTTGCAATGCATGCGCGCACACATACACATACTCTCACACACACACACACACACACACACACACACACACACACACATACCTCTAATGTACAAGAAACAGATGTGTGTGTGGGCCTCCACCCTGAGAGTTCCCAGTACCAAAGGGAGAGGGAGCTTTCCAGATGTTTAGGTGCACATTGGGTAGACGCTGCCTTGCCTAATACAGTGAATACTCTCTGCCTCTCTCTCTTAGGTCACGACAGATGTTACCCATTGTGACAAGATAAGGGGAAGGAAGAGGATGCTGCATTTCACCTCATAAAGGCACCATAAACCAGGCCTAAGCCTCAGAAGACATACACACACACATACACATGCACACATTTTCTCCATTTCTGCTGCAATCAATCATAATCCCATGTAGCATCAAGTACCTAGTAATTCACTTTTCTACAATGAGAGGAATCGCTTATCATGCTTTCAAGGCACCTAGGGACCATTAAATCTAATATATTTACTGCTGAACACACTGATTCCATAGATGGGATTCATGTGGCTATAAATCATACAAAGACCTGACAGCTCCTGATGATGTCTTGATTTGTCTAAGGCTATGTTCACATTGCAGGGTTAAAGTAGTCCACATCTTCTTTTCTTCTGGATCCGTTCACACCTGTCATTAGCACTGATGTCTCAGGGCGATCTGATCCTAGGTGCACAGCTCCAAGTACAGGAATGTGTGGGGTTTCAGAGAAACGTTGTGATCAGATAACATGTGTGAATGCTGAAGCACCCCGATATAATCAAAGAAGACTGTCCAGTCAACCCAGCAGAGACAAAGGCATTTGATCTCATGTGGTCACTGAAGATTCAAGACACGTTTCGCTCACTCGAGACAGATGTTGGTATGGCATGTAAAGAAGGTCCAAACAAGACACAGGTCAGATCATTTCAGATCTGTGTGAATGCAAATGTCTGATTTTTTTAAGCTAGATGTGAGTCACTTTCAAGCGAGCACCTAGATCCGAACAATCCGATCTAATACACAGTCATGTGACCATAATCAGAATGGTTAGATTGTAATGTCAATTGTTTTTGTGGTTCATGTTATGTCAGTCATGTATGTGGTGTTACTGATTTTGGAATTGAAAGTGGGTCCTTTGAGAACACACTAGTGACAGACATGCATCGGACAATTCGGAATTGAGAAGGTTTTTAATGTGAACGGAGCCTAAAAGACTGCATGCTGTATGTGTGTTTGCATTAATTTACCTCTTCCCAGGCACTCGCCTTCCACTTGGGACATCGCCCACCTCTGCATCGCCTCTGCCTCTGGGGGCGGGACAGGTGCCAGCAGTTCTCCTCTGGGATTGTATGCCCTGAGCGGCCGACGCAGGTCACGTTACGGTACTTGTACCCTTTTCCGCAGGGGTTGGAGCACTACACAGAAGAGGATCCCATAGAGAAGCAATTAGTTACATTGGTATTGTACCCTCTGTCAGATTACGGCTGAGGTACATGGGGCAGTCACGGGAAGGGGAAATGCAGGAGATACACGAAACAAACATGAGTCTTATTTATAATTATTATTAGTAGTGGTAGTGCGGTATTATGCTTCGATTCCACAAAAATTGGGTTCCCTTCACAAGACTGACAGGTCATCATTGGCAGAACTGTCTATGCTCCGCCCACAAATGCATTCGCTGCTGTTAACATCACACCTTTACTGAACAGTCCAATTAAGCCAACTGAGAAACTAGAGCTTAGTCTTTCAGAGTATCCACATTTAGAATGTATTATTCAAATGATATTAATTTGCATATATCTGAATGGCCACTCCCTAGCAGTAGTTGAGGAACGTGTGACATGGAAGCTTCAGTTTTGCCAGTTAGATTTAAAAAAGCAGCATGGCTGAGGGCACTCTAAGAGATTTTCCTACGATATATTGAACATACCAACAGAAAGCAATCACATATCAGTACATTCAATATGTGACAACAGACACACATAGAGTTCAATAACAAAACAGAAGGTAAAACCCACAGCGACAGTTCACTCATGCAAAAAAGTCATTTGGTATGAATAATGTACCATAAATTTGCATGTCATCTGTATAATATTATTAGCCTGAACACGATTTTTCCAATGTGCTGGAAGTCGTTCTTGCTACCTCTGACCAGTAGCTATGAAAGAGCACTTTGAGGTCCATGGCAAAACTCTACTGGGTATTACCTTACATCACACAGCACAGGAGCTTATCTTTCAGTTCCTTCAAATGGAAAATGGATGGCGGCCAGACCCAGTCCTGAGATACAGAGATCGTACGATTTGTTTTCCAAGCCAAAAAGGGCAGTAAGGCCTTTCTGGCTCCAGGCTAAGTTCAATAAGTGCAAAAGGGCCTAAAACCTCCCCCGCCCTGCCCCTGTAGGGCTTCAGTGTGATGAGACAGAGGTGGGGAGCGAGGGGTCGGGGAGGGGATGGGCTCTGGGCCTCTGAAGGGCCAGAGAACCAACGGCTAATCAAAGGGCTGTGCAGTGCGGGGATGGATACGAGGCGACAGGTCCAGGGTTGAATGGGTGCGCCGCACAGCAGGCCACGCACGGAAAGCTGGAAGCAGCTGAACTCTGACCCCCTGATAGAAAGCAAAAGGGGGGCCCTGGATCCGAGCGGGGCGGAGGCCAGGACGCTAGGAAGAGAGCGCTCGCAGGTATCTGAGTCGCATTAGTTCTGCATTCATTCAGTGCTTGCTTTGATGAAGCGGATACAAAAAGAGGCTTTTAATATCAGAGGCTTTGACATCTGTGCATTTTTGGGGTATGTCACGATAAAACATTCATACATTCAGTCCATATGAATAAATACATCGAAGCATAGAAAAGATTACGAAAATAATCATCTAAGAAATGAAATGCACAATGTACAAAAAAATTATATTCCAATAAATAAAAACATTAAAAAACACTTTTTATCATTCCTTGTGTTCAAAAGACAAAAATAAATCTTTTTACAACCCGGTGTATGAGTCTTACTATGTGGTAGATGTTGTCCTGACAATCGTACAGTAATGTTTGTGTGTGTGTGTGTATGTGTGTGTATACGTCTGGATTAGAAACAGGCTTTAGAGCATTTTTACATGCTCTACACCTGCAGTGTGAGTAAATCACTGACCCTCAGATTGTCAGCAAACATATGTGGTTCAGCCAATAATGCAGCATAGCCTAGTTAGTTCAGTTTACTCAGTTGGGAAGATGCTATCTGGTGAAGCGGTGAACAGTTTGGAGGAAGTCTTGCACTTTTTACAACATTTAAAAAAATTTGAACCAGGGATCTGAAAGTTCAGTCCTGGAGGGTCGAAGTCCAGCCCAGCTTGGTGATGTCCCTACTTGTGAAAACACTGACCAGACCTGACTATTTACTAAAAAGTGGAATCAACTGTGTTTGAGCAGGGAAGTTACCAAACAGAACCCCGCCTTCCAGAGCTGGAATTCAAGACCACCATCCTAAACATGCTTCTGTTGTTTTTCACTACAGCTACGAGGCTAACGTGGCTAACAAGTAACGGAGGTCTGTTTTACTGTTTAGATGGGATTCTTTTCCATGGTGGGGTAATGGGATGCATGAGATGAGAAAGAACTTAATGACAGAGATCAGAGTGGCTACTTGATTTACTGCTGCCTTCACTCCAAAAACGGGTAGAAAATTGTTTCATTTAGCGTATTTTACAGGACAATTACATCACTGTACTGAATCAGGCTTTTTTGGACTTGAGGTAGGACAGTACACATTAGCTTTTCAACACAAGCAAGTGTTTCCATGAGAGTTTTAATGTTTAAGCTCCTTTTTCACAGAATTGTCACATTGTATAGACACTTCTTAACGCTGTTTTGCACAGGATGAATATAAACTGGTATTATGTCTACAATTTCTGTTATAGCAGGCTGGGATTTTTGTAAAAATAACTGACAAAGTGGACTGAAGCTCGACTAACATTTCTGAGAAATGTCCATAATTATATAATGCCCACCAAAAATCCCACCTGAACAGTGTTGACATCAACCAATAACCAGAGAAGCAAACATTGGACATGCATGTGCAATACAGACTCCAACAGTTAAAGTGCCTCAGACAAAACATGGTACATTTGAAACTTGTAGTCCAAAGAGGACAAGGGGAAAAAGACCATAATCAACAGGTGAATATGCTAGAAATTCTTCTCCAACTCCTCCTCTCCAAACCCTTTCACGTTCCATTAAGAACCAATGCTCAGTGGTAGACCTGCATCATTGTATACCCACTAGAACTCCTCCCTACACAGGAACACATGCTATTTATAATGTGTCTATGCCTAAAACTGAGACTAAATTAGTAAAACGTCCTATTGTGTGGCTCCCTAGTGGCTTTTACAGCACAAGTGTGTGACAAACACCAGCACTCCCGTTTGCATGTTTGAGATTGTCTGGAGCATGGTCTACAAATTGACCCATGCTTAAAGCTGGCTTTTCAAATGGCAGGTCATTATTCAGCTTATATGAACCTTACAAATGAACTCGTCCACACTTTTTTTACAGCTATTCAGACGCCAGGTCAAAGTCATTTGCGTTTCCTCATGTGCAAACCACCCCAGAGCACTGGAGACAGAACACAAACGTTTTGCCCTCGGCTCCCGGCACTGCTTTTATAATAGATGGCCTCTCAAATTTTGATGGGTCGAATGCATAAGCATGACATCGTTAAGGATGAGGTCATTCCCAAGCTGTGTATACAGTATTGTGCACTAAATCAACTTCATCAAATAATGAGAAATAAAAACAGTCACATTCATTTTGACACATTAGAATATGCAACAACAAAACTCAAAGAAAGGGGTTTGAGGTAACATTCCCAAGTTTATTCATCGCTAGCTAAAGAATCCCAAAAAAAAGAAGAAAAAAAAAAGTGCTAAGCTAAGCCATACATCCAATGAGCAGTCCAGCTTTTTCGTCTACATCGCATTCCAACACAAAGGCCCACCGTCCCCTGCATCCAAATAACAGAGACATCCAAAGTGCAGAGGGGCCCCCTTTCTTTTTTTCTCCCCATAAAGCGAGAAAGCGTTTTCGGAGAAGTGCGTCCACCCTGATTACGCATGTGAGTACGGCGCCCCCTCACAGATCAAAGACCACCTCCGACCCCGAGCGCCCTCCTCTGCCCTCTGGCCATTGTTCTGTGACAGTGTCCACCGGAGTGATTGCCAGCGCCACACGGTCACTCGGAGGCGGGAAAGAGAGGAGGGGGAACAGGCACACAAATGCGTAGAACGTGTAGAACGTGTACTCCATCCTGGAAGTGAGGCCTCAAACAATATGGGACAATCATTGTCAAAAGAAGATCAATAATTGAGCTCATATACGATTTCTGGAAACTGTAGACATTCATTTAGTAGTCCTCCCCCTACAGTTAGCAACGATCACTCGGCAGGTTTTCAGTGGGGGTAGTGGGGGCTCTGGGGAAGGGAGACAGGCACACGAACGTGTAGAACGTGTAGAACATGTACTCCATCCTGGAAGTGCTGCCTCAATCAATACGCTACAATCATTGCAAAAAAAGAGCAGCTGTTATCTATAAAAGTTTAGCTAATATATGATTTTTTGAGACATTGTAGACATACATTTAGCAACTCCACCCCACCTTAACCTCAACAGTGAACAATGATGTTACACAGCGCGGTTTTCTTCTATTAAAATGTTCAGTTATAATAATTTTTAATATTCAGCATTTTTGTTACAAAAAATGTAACACTCTGAGACAAGCTCTGAGCTACATCGCTACATCAGTCTTTCATTAATATCTATGTGTACATTGCTTGAAGACCATAAAAAAAAAAACTCATACAAATGTAAAAGAAAATGACAAATCTGCTTTACTTTATGTAATTTCCTTTGCCAACAAATAACATTGCCGTACAAAAAAAAATTAAATATGGACATAAAACTCGATACATTGAGCAGCAGAAATAAATACAGATACTTACATAAATATACACAGATGCCCATGTCACTTGACACACCCTTGTCTAATACTGCCATCAGGTTCGAGTCACACTGTTCTCTGAGTCTTGTAACTTAGTGGACTATGATAAGCAACATCCACACAAAGTACCTTGGAGTCTAAAGAAGAATAACGAATGTGTTGTAGGCTCCGATTACATGCACCAACTGTTTAAGCCCTATCTGGCACTCTTTGGAAGTCTTGGTACTCTTCAAATTTGGAAACTAGAATGGATCAGGCATGGATGAGCAGTTTTATTTTGTGAACATTACATGGAGCTTCTTCCCACCAGTCCTTGAGGGACAGGTCAGCTCAAGCAGCCTCCATCAGAAAATCATTGGTTGACTCAACACACTTGGAGGAGAACACTAACCCTCAACTCTGTTAGGGTAGCGTTCAAGGCCCCCTTTGATGGCTAGCACCACACTAAGTGATCCGGGAGGAGGTGGAGGGCCATCCTACCCACCTACACCCAGTAAGAATCCACAACATCTGTAGTTTCTACAAATCTGTCATATAATACCTCTGGACTGGCCCTTCCAGAGCTCCACTGGTACACTGGTCCATTGATCTGAACATTACAAACAGTCTACTCTTCTCCAATCCAGCTCAAACATCTTTGTCTGATTTTAATCTTTTACCCCAAAATTAGGTATAAATGAATATGACTAAGACTGCGTTGGCATTGGCGACGATGCAAATATGACCGTGCTTGCTCAATGAAGAATTCCTCTAATCTGCACCTGAGACACTGCTCCCAAAAGACAAAGAAGCAGCTAAAATGACACAGCTGGCACTAATACCACATTATTAAAGGGAACCAAAAGGCGAAGCTACACAAAACCCTCAATGTCACTTGTCCCCACTAGCTTTTATTCATGTTAGCATTTCCAAAATGAAACAGCACCTGAGAGGCTGGTCCGAAATGCTATGCAGATAAGGATAAAGAAAGCTAACAAAAGGCCATCCAGATGTGGGGAGGCCAGAGGCAGGTGGGTGGGGTTCACTGAGAATGAGGTAGACACCAATGACTGGCCAAGGGAGCGAGCTCTAAGGACTTTAGCTCTAAAGACTTGTGGCCTCCCCTGCAGCCAGGGCATTTTTTTGTTTCTCTGATAAAGGACTTTGGCAAGAAACACATGTTCAATGGTGTAGCCATCGATTTCAACTAAAGATGACTGAAAATGGACCAGATAACTAAACATCAACTAGAAAACATAATACAAAATGAACATAAAACTAGTATACGATTATTGTTAAGCATTACATCTATACGTTTGCTAGTAATTCTCAAGTAACCTTAAACGTACAAACACCCAACCTCTCTCTCTCTCTCTCTCTCACTCTCTTTGTATATATATATATATATATAAACATATAGCCTTAGGTCAAATCTCCCTTGTCTTAGGAAAGCACCATTATGAGATTCATATTTTAATGGCTGGCTGAGTTGCTTTTGAAGTGAGGTATGCTGGTGAGCAGAAAGTCGAAAGATTATGACGTTCACGTGAAATATGGTGACCAAACCGCCTATGAGCTAAAACAGATGACACAAAAAAGCGTATTCCTAAATGGCTAGCCATTATTTAGTGAAATGTGCCATGGACAATTGAATGCAGTGGGTTTGGACACCAGTCTGGTGACTGAAATACTGCTGCAGACACTTCAAACACACTCAAAATCATAAAAAAGAAAGACATAGTAAAGGTTCAATACACTAATGTATACATCTTCAGTAGAAACAAAAACTATACAGTGATACTCCTCTTGGTGCCCTTTTGTCATTTTCTCATTTTACTTTGACCATGTAGCTCAAGATACTGGATAAGACATAAAGTTAGCTTTTGGACTGTCAGCTCGTGGGACGTCCGGCACCAAAGGGCCCTCTGAAAAGTCCTCATATACAAAAACACAGGAGACACACCCACAGAATTGACAACTGCAAACAGGCTACATAGATATATGAGTTTAGGAAGTCAGTGGTTAATGCTCTAATGTGCTGCACACATAAAAAGAGAACAACATTTCTTATGTAATAAATTAGAAAACTAACTACTCACTAACTACTCTGATTCTAAGAGACTCGTTTCATCCTGAATTACGAATAAGCTTTCGTGGAACTGTTCGAAGCATGGCACGTCTTTAAGGGTTTGGCGTGTTTTTTAGAGAGCAGTCACCAAAGGCTACAGCAGCAACTCTGACACTTTAAGATCAGTCGATTTTGGCTCGTTTGGCTTCTGTCATGCTATGGTTTTTGTGTGAGCTCCATGCGTGCTGAGGGTTAAGGCCGGTAAAAGGGGAGGGGGATAAGAACAGAAGAGGGAACGGTTATGAGCGTACCGAGCTCCACGGGTCCGTGCTCCAGTGTGGATTGGCCGAGCAGGGCTGCGTGTTGCACTGTTCTCGGTCCGGCGGTTTGTCAAGAATTTCACAGCTCAGGTCGTTAAAGTGATCCCCGTTGGGCCGCTGACAGGCCACCAGCCGCGTCTTTATTCCCCCACTGCAGGGCTTCGAACACTGCAAAGAGAGAGAAAGTGGGTGAGAGAGAGAGAGAGAGAGAGAGAGAGAGAGAGAGAGAGAGAGAGAGAGAGAGAGAGAGAGAGAGAGAGAGAGAGAGTTGAAGCAGAAAGACAAAAGGAGTTGGACAGGACACAGAATGGGTTAGTTATTGTGTTTGTGTATTGAAATATTTATAGAATTATAGCTATTTCCTGTATACAAAATTTTCACATAACTGCCAGGTTTACATTACAACAGAATTAAAAAAGAGAGTCTCCTCCACACCAAACCACAAACCAGTGGAGTATATATACACCGCAGATGGGGGCTCCAGTCAGGTCATACTTGAGTCGAGGTTGACTTGCAACTTAACTCGTCTGACTTTTTTGAATCATAATTTATTCATAATAATTACATTTTTGTAACTCGGACGCAGTCCTATCTGACTTGGAAGTTAACTGAACTTGTCCTTAACTGACTTGCAACTCAACTCAGAGTTCTACTTAACAGGTGCACAAGTGGATTCCAACTTGCTCTTTATTGACTTGCAACTTCACTCAGACTTGTCTTTACCTGACTTGCAGCTTAGTTTGGACTTGCCATTAACTGACTCACAATTCGATTCGGACTTGTCTTTCACTGACTTGCAACTCAATTCTCACTTGTCTTTAAGTGACTCACAACTCGATTCTGACCTGCATTTAATTGATCCTCCAAACCACAAACAAGTACAGTATTTGTACACCAAACAGGAGCACTCTAGTAGGGTTGTACATGATTTGATCACACGAAACTTCGTCTTTGATTTTGTTGGTTAACTGACTTGGACTTGTCTTTTACTGACTTGCAGCTCAACTAGGATTTGTCTGAAGTTGACTTGCAGCTTGATTCAGACTTGTCTTTAACTGATTTGCAACTCAGTTCAGACTTGCACTTAACTGACTTGGAGCTCATTTCAGACTTGCCACTAACTAACGTGACTGAGACTTGTCCTCAACTGACTTGCAACTCAGTGCAGACTTGTCCTTAATTGACTGGCCACTCGGTTCAGACTTGCACTTAACAGACTTGCAGCTCCCTTCAGACGTGCCTTTAACTGACTTTAACTTGATTCAGACTTGTCCTTAACTGACACGCAAGTCAGTTTGAACTGCCTTACAACTTGACGCAGACTTGCCACTAACTGACTTTTATCTCAATTCGGCCTTGCCCTTATCTGATTGGCTACTCATTTTGGACTTGTCGTTAACTGACTTGCAATTCGATTCTCACTTGCCTTTAACTGACTTGCAACTCAACACAAATTGCCCTTAAATGATTTGCAACTTAATGCAGATTAGTCCTTAACTGACTGGCAACTCAGCTCAGACTTACACTTAATTGACTTGCAGCTTAATTTAGATTCACTCTTAACTGACTTGCAGCTTGATTTAGATTCACTCTGCAGCTTGATTTCAATTCACTCTTGACTGACTTGCAGCTTGATTTAGATTCACTCTGCAGCTTGATTTCAATTCACTCTTGACTGACTTGCAGCTTGATTTAGATTCACTCTGCAGCTTGATTTCAATTCACTCTTGACTGACTTGCAGCTTGAATTCGATGCACTC
>JBBPCX010110824.1:0-14157 GCA_037974365.1 Hydrocynus forskahlii
TATAAATATTCATCTCACCTTATATAAATTCATAAATGATGTATGATAGGCTGCTGCACCCACAGCTTCAAATACATTCCCACAGCTGTGCATGGGCTCAACTCCAGTTGTATGTAGGCGTCGCACATAATCACTTCATCAAATGGATTAGAACAAACTGAAAAATTCTATCACTCCCTGTTTATTGTTTACAAGGCTCGAGATAGCTTTGCTTGTTTTCTTGGCCTACTTGATAAAGATAGTAGATAATATATAGTATAGTTCAGTGTATCCCTGTCCTTCACCAGGGGAGCAACAGCACTGCACATTTCAGATGGCTTTCTAAACTAAGAAACCTGACCTAACTAAACATCTCATTAGCAGAATGACTGATGAGCTTACCACAGGCATCTAAAATGTGCAAGCTGTACGTGTTCCAGAGCAGAACTGGGAATCGCTAACAAAGCTTTGGCTCTATGATCATTTTTTAGTTGTTTTGCTTTCTGGTTTACACACAAGACCCTCACAAACATGGAAGAGAGACTAACAGCTGCAGTCCCCAATCTATCTCTTGGAATTTGCATATTTAAATCATCAAGACAAATCCAAATAACAGTTAGCTGGGCAGAACTACCTTTCAGGATGTTAAAAACAGTGCTATGGTGTCAAAGTATTTCGTTTCATAATTGTATTACACGCTGTTACTTAAGGATTTACAAAAGTGAGTCTCAATAACCCAACCCCCCCATGCCCACACTCGCCAGAGCTGTGGATGGGCTCACCCCCTTCAGTCATGCCCTTGCCAGCAACAGTTTGCGGAAGACAGTTGTGCACGGCTGTCAAAACAGGGATTTGGCAGCACTCTGTACTCCACTATCTTTGTACTCCACTACCTTTAAACGTCTTTAGTAGAGGCTTCCCTCAGCTGCTGCCCTTGTTAGTTCTGTCAGTACAATCCCAGTGGCAACAAGAACTTTTTCCACAACCATGATGGGTAATAAAAGCCCACCCACCCATAAGCTATGAACAGCTCCATGTTTAGTATTTTACCTTGGCGGTGAGAAGTTGATGTTTTGTGCTGATATGAGAGTAGTTCTTCAGTTTCTTGGAAGCCGGGGAAGCTTATCCTGGAACATTGTGAAAGGGCAACGTCTACCTGAAGCCAAAATGGCCGCCAGCAATGGATCACAGCGAGAGGGTTGCTGTGTCAGGAACACGACAGCAGCCCTCCCACTAGATGATATGTGGAAGAAACCAGACTGAAGGGCATTTAAGGGCCTCTCGCTGTGAAGCTGCTAGGAAAAAGAAGGCCTTACTGTCTTTGTCAAGAGACAGAGATGCTAGAGTATATTCTCATCTTTTCAGGCTCTGCATTATTTCCATTTCAGAGGCTAAGAATTATGAGTAAATCAAAGAAAAGGTAGAGCTAATAAGCCGACTTCAGCACTGTGCCATTACTGAATCAGTGTGGAGGTCTTTCTTCTGTCATATTATGTTTTTAATCCTTCATTATTCCAATTGTATTATGCAGTCTCCTTAAGCCCAGCACGTAACAATGCTAAGATTGTAATCTTTCACAGTTGGGCAGATCTATCGACGATTATGGAGCGGTGGCTAGAAACACGGACCACAAAATAAGTGAATCTCTCCCTCTCTCCTCTCTTTTCCCTCTCTGCCTCTTGCTCTCTGCCACCTCATCCAGCCGTGCGCTTCATTTAGACCACTACTCCTACAAGGCTTAACCAGCATCAACAATTACAGCAGGGGCATTAGCTGGCTGACACAGAGAAAAGCGGGGGAAAGCAAACAGAGTGTATGTATGTGCCCTCTCAGAGTGTAATGCCTTTAAGTCATTTCTGCCCTCGTTCTCTAGAGCGAGGAGGTTGATAGGATTATTTGGGAGACTGCAGTGGATTAGTATCAGGGAAAGTCTGAAGGGAGGCAAAGGAACACCTGGCCCACGCGTCTGCCTCCACCAAAAAAAAAAAAAAAAAAAAAAAGAGAAAAAGGTGTTCAAGCTCACTGCCACAGAAACACTACTAATCACTCCTGAGGATGCTCTCAAGAAGTCTAAACCTATCCATGTAACGCAAAAGGATTTGTCTTCATTAGCTAAGTACCCCAAATAGCAAGGGTAATGTGGAGTCTAGAAACTTGCTTAATGGTTGGAAAGATAAATACATAAGCTTCTGTGACTACACCAAGGATTGCCAAGCAAAACAAGATAAATGTACCAACATACAGCTCATGAGCACACCAACTGCGCTAAAATGCTACGGCAGCTAGACGGAAGTACAGGTAACCTTCCAAGGTACTCCATGGCATACACGCCATGTCTGTTCTAATGTTTTGACTAAGTTAAATTAAAATAAAATTAATGTTTAAATTCAATCATTTCTGATTTATTTTGATTCTCACTCATAGCAATTTCCTCTGGGATCAATAAAGTTTTCTGATTCAGACTCTGATTCAACTCCCTGAAACAATCAATTCTGTTGAAAGTGCTGATTCTAAAGACATTTCATCAGGACGTAAGCCTGATAAAAATGTATAGTTGTGGAGTCTTTTTGGGGCAATATGAACATTATAAAAGTGTACACAGTCTTCATATCTTTGGACTCTTCTTGTCATTGTTTGACATTGAAACACAGATGAAGCAGCTAAAAAGGCCAGACTGACTGTCATTAATCAACACAGAAGGTAATTAAGGTGAAAATTAAATGTAGAATTCACTGTCTAATAGTAATTACATAAGGAATTCTGTTATGTAAATCATATGTATTGCAGGAATCTTGACTTGTTAGAGAAAGCTTGTCTTTTCCATACTTCCAACAGTTTGAGATTAAGGACACTAGATGACAGATGTATTGGACAGTGGCAGGAATGTTAATTCATAGTAATAAACAGGTGGGAATGCAAAACAGCAGAAATGAAAGACATAATTATAAATTGTATTGACTGGCTTCAAACTCCAATTAAGTCATTTGTGTCTTTTTTATCTTCTTCTGCATACACTCGGTTAACGCGACGCCATTTTTTTAACGCGACGCCTTTTCAATGAAGCACAATACCTGTCGCCGTGTCAGTCCCCCTCCTCTCCCCGGAGTCTCTTATCAGTTTGAGCGCCCTCCGTATGTGGCAGGTGGCACAGTCGCAAAAACACTTAGCCACTTCACTCTCTGCTGAGATAGAGCCATTCAGACTCCCATCCTGTCATTTAGCAACATACAATCACACCATTAAGGCATGACTGCCAGCTTTTGTGCACTGATTGCAAGTGTCTCATTCTAATTTACTAATGACACAAAAATGTACTGCTTTCATTATGTTCCTTTATGAGCATTTCCATAGGCCTTGTGTGATAAGTCACCAAATACATGGCAGATGGTTCAATCATGCTAATAAGCATAAAAGAGGCATGTGTTTTAAGACTGAATTGCATCACTCAAGCATTTGTATGGGACGAAAGGAAGCGAAAGTCTGCTTTTTCTCTGGCGACATCAAAGATTGCATTGATTCTCCCCCACCAGAAATGGAAGTTATTTAAACTTGGTGAAGAACCAGATATGTTCCTGCAGAGTCTGGTGAACAAGCTCCAGGAGAGTTAGCAGGTCATGACTCCCTCTATTTACGGCTTTATTTGATTTCAGACAACCGCCCCATACGAGCTTTTCCCTGGACAGCGCTCCTCGATGAAAAATACCCGAGTTGAAATTGGTTCAGTTTATGTAAGCCTGCCTGCTGTTCCCTCTGTGATCTGAGCTGGAACATTCTATGATGTATGACTCATCTGTAGGTAGTCCTGCGGGGACAATGCTTTAGCAGGCCTCTGAAGCTTACCTGGACCACCACAGTCCACAGAAGGGGAACTGGAGGACAGCGAGGTCTGCGGAAATAAGTCAAGCTTATTATCTCGGTTCATAAAGTCTTATTTCAGCTGTCATTACAACTGAACACATGCTACACTGCAACCTATTCTTCCCATTACATTTACATTTAGATTTACATTTACGGCATTTAGCTGACGCTCTTATCCAGAGCGATGTACATCAGTGCTCAAGTAATCCACGTCTGTATCTTACGCCATGTAAGATAAACTTAAGTCAATCATCCACAATTCAACCACGATACTGCACGCTCAGTACACCTAAGCGTGTACTTCACAAAGACTGAGCAGCCTGAAATTTTGGTTAGAGAAATCCCACATTTATTATTTTTATCTCTTGTAAATGTAACAGTCAGTAATACTTGGTGACATCTTCAGACATCTGAAAAGAGTGGCGGAACTTGTTTCCCCCAATACCCCTGAGGATTTCAGGCCAAACTTGTACCTGTTTTGTGGTGCTTGAATTGGTAGCATCTTAGCTAATGTTAGCTAATGTTAGCTTAGTATGTGGTCACAAGCAGGCTCACTTCTAACTGATGCTGAAATGGCTCACATTTAGAGAGGCAGGTCTCAAACTGTTTCAGTAAAAGGCCGTCTCTGTGGTTACTTAGTGCCACATTCTGTGCTGCATTCTGCATGGCTTTTTCTAAGGCATCTCTCATGTCCGATTATTCCTCTATTTCCTTCAGCGTGTGAGACCACCAACTGATGAGCTCCCACACCCCCAGTTACCAGTAAGGAAACAAATGGAAAATATGGGTTTTTAAACATTCTATTTAAACTGATTAAATATGGGCTGTATAACTAACACACTGTATAAATCTAGGCCATGTATGAGTGACACACACGCACACACACACGTTATATCTTGTACACATTTCCGGAATGTATTCTATTGACAGTACTGCTAATATGTCCTTCTCTTCAGCAAGTGCTCTTGGCCTTTACTAAAATGGCTGCTCAAGGCCTGTCTCAGGCTGTTATTGTTATTTGAGGATGCAGAAGCTTCTATATTACTCCCTGCTCAATGCCTCTCGCATTTGGCTCGCCTCCCCTCTGACACCTCACAGTGGGGGGACTGGAATAGACCTTAAGGGCCAGAAAATCAAGCCCAGCCTTCAGCTGAGAGCAGACATTTGTTCTCTGTCACTAAACATCAAAGCAAAAGGCAGACTCTCATCCGCACAAGCCGCTTCCCGTCAACTACGGCCGAGGCGGAGAGAGATTAGGTCAGAGTGGACGCAGCGCAGCCTGCTCCGGTGGCGCTACAGCAGCATGGCCCACTGGCTTGGGTAATGGACATAATCAGAGGGGGTTTAGGTTCAAATGGCAGGTGTGGTTGACTGCATCTCCCCATTTATTTCAGCACGCCACCTGCTCTCCCAAGCACCTGCCGAGCACACGGTGACTCTGGATGAAAGAGTTCGCTAAATGGCTGATCCAAACAGAGATATCACCTTGCAAAAGCTTCTTACAGAAGAGACTTTAAAGTCGAGATCATTACTTTCCTCAGTGGCATAAGCCTATTAAAGTCGTCTTAAATCATAGCGTATTTAAAGCCGTACTTTGAACTTTTTATAAACAGCATAAATCATGTTTAATGGAATTAATAACAGTCATTCCACATTTATGCCATGCATGCACAGAAAGAACTTTTCAGGATCTGACGCCTTTTATCTGTAACGCGAGAGCAGAAGGTCAGCTGGCTCCACCAAACTGATGGGACTCGCTTGATTTTACGCCTCATGCTCTGAATGTGATTTTTCAGAGACAAGTTTCCCTTTTCTCTTTTTTTGCAAGACGCTTTGGGTACCAGCCAGCACAGCCTATTCCCAATTACTGTCTCCTCTCCAAGGCTCCTCTATCGCATGATGAAAACCAATCTTGCTAGTTCTAGCCTGGTTACTTCATCAGTCATTGTGGCTAAAAACTTGTTGTTGTTGTGTAAGACGGGGCCTTGGCAAAATGCTGCAACAAAAACAGAACTGCATAAGACAAAAAAGACAAGACGCCACGAACAAACTTTCGTTTGGATCCAGTGTCAATCTTTTGCTTAAAGCTGCTCACTACTGTTGACTATGCACTGTTTCTGTACAACATCTGAATTCCTTTCTACTTGCATGTAGAACAGGTGAGAACTCTCAAACACATGTCTAGAAATTATATAATCTTACAGTACAAGGATGCGTAATTGAGACATTCAAAACACATATAGTCTGGCTCGGCGAAAATTCATTTTTTTCACAAACACACTATAATTTAGTTCTATAATTTGTAATTTTCTCCCCAGAACTGTATTTTGACATTTCTGTGACAAGACATTGGTATATATGACTGTGAAACATTTTTACCAGCTTAACTGAACAAGAACAGCAAACAAGACTGATGAGAGGAGTAGTCCTCCCAATATCAAACCAGTACATATTTATTCACACAACCAGGGGCTGCTCTTCATGCCAGTAAAGTGCAGACAACTACGGCCATTACACAGCACACAATGGCTTTCAGTTCAGCCAGCCCTCGGCAGGCAGAGCAACAAAGAAAAAATCCCTGAACCATCTATCGGAACACTGCACACACAGATCGAGAGCACTGCAATGTTGTGTATTTGGGGTACAGCAGGTCTGTATCACAGCTGA
Source organism: Hydrocynus forskahlii (assembly GCA_037974365.1). NCBI lineage: Eukaryota > Metazoa > Chordata > Actinopteri > Characiformes > Alestidae > Hydrocynus > Hydrocynus forskahlii. The sequence goes on from JBBPCX010110824.1 coordinate 6,505, forward strand.
TCTGAATATCACTGGTATTTCACCTGCACAATATGCCGGAACTTAACACCACCATGCTGCAATCTCAAAAAACTTGCTGTGCAGCCTAGCCTGAAAAACAGCAATTTGCATCATATGGATGACTGCACCCAACTAGCCCTAGAGGCCAAATAGGAGAAAGTCTTTCTTGTACCAAAATCATGTCTACATTGACTTAAATTCATTTGGGGCAGTTATTTTTCCTCATCTCTTGACTTTCACATCATGGCTCATGCGTCTATGCAGAGTATGGTTACTGGGCCTAGGCTTAGCTGCTGTCAAGAGAAAAGCATTTCTTCCTTTTCATGTGTGGCCATTCACATGAAATTCATCTGAAATATAACTGGCTCATATTTTTCATGCTAAAGGGAAGTTCTCATGAAGGAAAAAACAGCAAGGTCCAGGGTGTGTACTTCCAGGGGTTGATGCAACGAATCTCTTTGGAATTAACAGGTACTAATGTTAACAACCCCTCCAGGTCCTATTATACATCCATAGACTGGATGAGTACCTGAATCGACAAGTCTGCACAGATACTTCGTAGCCATAAAGCTCTTTATTGTCTTACAAAATGGCAGCTGATTGAGACTAGGATGAGCATGGGTACTTGAGAACTAGGTCACATGTGCCAGAATTTAAATACGGAGAACGCTTCTCAGGTATTTGTTATACAGTATTTTTCCTTGTACAGTTTTGCTCGTGTTTGTGATTAGCTAGAACCAAAAACAACAAAAAGATATGTTCTAAACATCGCCTCAGAAAGCTAACAGGTTGGCACATCTCTCACTGTAGAAGAAAAAGCATCAAGTAGAAGCCCATGAGTCATCATCATCTACCTATGTATTGGTTTGTAACTTCTCCCTCGCCTTGTTTTCTGGTCAGTTGTTGTTTACATTCTCCATGTACCTTTGTTTGTGTGTCTATTCCAGATGAGTATGTTTTGGTCTTAGCTCCGCCTTAGCCCCGCCCCCTTGTTACCCTGTTCACCTGGGTTCTAGGTTCTGTCTCCCCCTCTCCCCTCTCTTGCCACTCTGCTCTTCATAAAACTTGCTTTTTGAGCTCTGTTATGGTAAATTCTAGTTTTGTTGGTTTTCTTGTGGTTTTGTTGAACCTGTTTATTTTCCCCTTTGTTTATGTGGTGCTCCTACTCTTGGTATTCTTTGGGCCATCTTGTGTTTTTATAGTTTCTTGTGTTTTCATGTACCCACTCTAGACCCCTTATTTTTGTCTGTGTGTTTGTTACTTGTTCTTCAGCATTAAACCTTTTGGATCCTGCTATTACATCCTGCTTGCCTTGACCCTCACAACATTACATAGGTCAGTGTGAAGTTATTTAAAGGAGTAGCCTCTTAAGCTTTAAACTCCACAAAAACCTACAAGCTTAACTGGGACTTTACTAAAGATTCCCTTTGCTATTTTTGAAAATCAAGACATATTTTCAAATGTACACTCCTGTTTGCTGCTAAATTTTCCTTTATACTTTCTGCTTGGACCAGCAAACATGCACGGTTTGGGTTGAAGTGTAGGAACAACAACTGTTTAATATCAGATATACCTCTTGTGCATCTTCTGCTTCAGCTTCTTCTCTCCTGAAAGTGGTTAAATGAATGTCCCTTCATCAGTTATAACAGATACTCAAATATGAAATTGTTGACAAAAAATCTATTTGTGTAATTACTTTACAAAAGGAATCACTGGGGACTATTGGGTTTGTTTTAAACCATCTGAACTTTCACTTCTCCTTGAGGCAGCCTGAACCAGACACAAAGGGCCAGGCAAGGCTGACACTTCAAAAGTGGCTTTGGTGGGGTGCAGGACCCTGTGATCCTCAGCCCCGTCTGACAGCTCAGTGTGCGATTAAAGCTGAGATTGTCTGGTGCTGAAGCAAATTAAGTCTAGGGTACCCCTCCAAGACCTATACTAACAGTCTGATGTGCTTCTTTCATATGGTCCTTTGCTATCTTTTTATTTGAGAAGGGTCAGAAGTGTTCTCTTACTCCCCATTACCACCTTTCTTTTTCTTTAATATTGTAATTTGTCCTATCTGCCTACCTTCACTCCACTCTCACCAGCATGCTTTCCCGGCCCTCTTGTTTCTGCATTGGTAAGACTCCCATTAACTCCAGACATGTTAAAAAGAGCTGCTTGAACATGTCTGTCATCATCAAAAGGGAAAAAAGTAAAATGCTAACAGTCTGCTACAAACATCTCCCCTCAGACAGGATAAGGAGAAGTTAGAAAAAGTGAAGAACTTGAAAAAAGATGCCGAAGACGGGGGCACTATTATCAGGAGGTGGAATGATGACAAGGGTTGACAGCAGATCAGCTGGGTTCCTGATTTAAATTCAACTTTTGTTCATAGTTTGGTGCTTTATTTTCAACTGCCATATTCATTAAAATGAAGAGTTAGGAGGTCTAGACCTCAGCACAGACTCAGCACAGACTGGCAGGTTCGGGCAAGGAGCAGAAGGCTAATAAATAAACATAACCCTACTGTATAAATATTAACTTATATTATTTAGCATTTGTCTGCATAGAAAAACATCCACTGATCGCTTTTTTGTGAGGCAAACAATAGACAGCTTTTACCCGATGTTGAATAGAATACGGTAAATTGTGGCTGGAGTCTGGTGAAAAGTATACTTTTCAGCAGGGAGGCAAATTATAACAATGCACTGTAGGTCTACTGATAGAAACCACAATGAGTAAATAAGGACCAATAACATGTCCATTTCCTCTTTACAAAAACGTTATTGAGGATACTGAGTTGAGATTATCCTTAGTGTAAGTGTAAAGTGTCCATTTGTCTTACATGGACACACCAAAGTACACAGTGTGAACAGCACGAACTTCTTCCTCTGCATTTAACCCATTCAAGCAGTGGGCAGCCAGGAACACAGCACTCGGGGAACAGTGTGTGTGGGGACGGTACCTTGCTCCACGGTACCTCAGAGGTGCCACGAGCAGTCCTGTGATTTGAACCCACTACCTTCTGATCGCAGGAGCAACTCCCGAACCGTTAGGCCACCAGCTGCCCATTATATTCATTCATTTTATGAACGTTTGCTCATAATTCAAACCGTTTGAGAAGCTTTTCATGATGCTAGCTCCACACCTGACTAAAGAACTCACTGTTTTGACAGTTGCTGGTACAAGAGATTTGACTATGATTTTCTTGCAGCCAAAGCTCACACTATGTTGGTTAATGAATCCATGACACGTGCTTGAATAAAAATGTAAATACAGAGCAAATAAAACATCAGAAAATTTGTATTGGGTATGACTGCAAAATCTGGAATCATGTTAGGTGTGTAAAGGCCTGGATTGGTTTAAGCTGTTTAGTACGTCAGTTAGATACAGTATGTTGTTGTGATCATGTTTTTTACAGGCGGTTTGAAATGGTTCATCAGCCATTTGGTCTCTAGAGTCATACTAGCTGCTTCTGCATTGGTTATTTGGTCTCCACACCTTTTCAGTATGCAGCTAGTAGGCAGTTCCACAATGACTGCTTGGGCAGTGGTGTGCACTGATTCAATGGGCGAATGGTCTTCACCATAACGCTGACTGGCTTGTGCAGTGCTGCGATTTGGTTCAATGGACAGCTGGTCTTCAGTGTCACGTTGACTGCTTTTGCAGTGGTTCGAGTCGGCGCAACTAAAGGTCGCCCTCCCCCTTGTGAGTTTTCAGGAGTGTTGACATGGCCAGTGTTGTTATTAAGAGCTTTTAGCACCTCAGTGGGCTGACTGTCACACACTTCTCAGGTCACACACTCTTCCTCCCAGTAGAGGGACAAAAGGCCAAAGCTCAGTCTTGAAAAGGCTCTGAAAATGACTTCAGGGGCCCTCCACCACTCCCAACAGCAGGTGAAAGAGAGGCAGCGAAAAAGCATCTGAGAGCTATTTGATGTTGCCAGGGATAGATTTTCACCACCAGGGTTTCTGGGGGGGAGAGAAATCGATAGGACACTTCAGGGAAACTTCACATGCCCACTAACCCGTGACGGACCCTCCACTCCCCACTGCTGGAAATCAGAGGTGTCACAGCACACAACAGCTTGATTTAACTAAAAAAAGAGCCTCAGAAGAGCTGGGGCCATACACTAAGGCCAAGGAGACACATAAAGCCAATGAGGTGAAGAACCCATGGAAAGAGTAGGATCTTTATAGCATTTCAATGTCTGTATTTTGGCTCCAGCAGGGCAGGGGGGGCTGGGAACTTTAAAGCAGTCACGTCGTGGAAAAATGTTTCCTCACTTTGTAAAAATGAGAGTTTAAAGTAGGATGTTAACATTGTCAAAGGATCAAAAGGTCTCATCAATTTCCCATCAACTCCCCAAACAGTTTAAGTGCATTTTAGCAGTTAACCCTAGCCCATTCAGAGGTTATAAGGAGTGCTTCAGCCTGAACTGCTTTTTGAATGAGACTCAGCACAGAGAGACCAACCAGAACCAAGATCATTTACATAAACCACTCTTAGAGACATCCAAACCAACTTTACTGTAGAAGAAATTCAATGTAAAAATGAACTTTGAGTGCTTTGGCGTATAAACCTGCATAAATGCCATAAGTGGACCTAAAAGGAAAAATAAACTGTAACAAAAGAGCAAGATATGGACTTATATCATTTGTAGATTTGTGGTATATCATCCTTGATCCAGTTTCTTTCTGTGAAGAATAAATGATTAAAAGTTATGGACTATCACTTATACTCATCTACATCAGTATGGTGCACTATAGGTCAGTCTGTAAAATCACTCCAATGAAGCTATGACACTTTCTGGAATGTCAATCCAGACATAATAATCTAAACCTCTGAACTGAGGAGCACACTCCACAGCACCATTATAGAGCTCAAACAATAAAGCACCTCGACCATACAGCTCTGTGCAATTAAACTACTTACTACTGAATAATTCAAACATGTATTAAGAAGAATGCTAGCACAGAACGAGAAGTCTCTGTGCATTGAGAAGTGCATTAATTTGTGAGCTTTGTTTAAAACTAGTCAGCCATTAGTTTAATATGCCAAAAGAGTGATGGGGCACATATAAAAGCCTGGGAATTTTAGCATTTGCCTTCTCTGCAGGCCAGAATAATGTTAACGACACAAGTCTTGGTTACACCTGTGATCATTCAGTTTTGGAGCGATGTGGAGCTACTCTGATCCCTTAAGAAGTTTTCTTTTGTTCCAAGGTTGCTGTCAGCATCACAAAACTTAGATCCAGCTGCTTAAATAGAACTAAAAGAAAAATGAAGCACATCTCATCATGGGCCATTTAAAAGATAAAATTCTTCAATATTTATGAACAATATTGTGTTTCACCTTCCTCTCCCATCACCACAAATATCAATGAGTACTCAGATGAGTCAGGTACACTTTGTCATGACATGCAAGGAAGGAAAATGTGTTTTCATTTCCTATTCACATTACCCTTAATGTGCCCTATTCCTGCTTCCAGCCCTAATCCAAAAGACATCACACTCTGATATTCAGATGCTGCTAAAGATCACGAAGATCAGGAGCAGATGTGATTTGATTAGGTTCTGAACTTTACCTGGATACATGTGCCTCAGCAATAGATTTTATGTTTAATAACAGATGCCCTGAAAAAGAAGCAAAAGAATATTAACTTTCAAAATGGACAGAGATTCTCTGAAGCATTATAACATTATTTAATCAAGTGTTTCTCTTTACAGTTTTCATGTTTCTTCACATGGTACTTCGTGATAAAAATATTAAAAAGATCATGGCAGAAGTGATCAAGATCAGACATGACTGCGTCAAAAGGTCTCCAAAATGGATTTGTTGTCAGTCTGAAATTATGATCTGTAAAATTCTGTAAAATGTAGGAATACTACATAAATAATAACGATACACAAATGCCACTACCACCAGTAACATGGCTGCATTACCCTTTGTCACTGATTTTTTTCACGGAAATGTATAATGTTGTCATGGAACAAACCATTGGCATAGTCGTTCATGGAGATCACCTCATGTCTAGATTAATAATTTCATACCTTTTCGCACAACACTAACAGTTTATACATGAAAAATGTAAAGCTATGTACAAAAACTCTAGAGTTAAAGTGTTTTTGCCTTTATTTTATGTTATTCTTCGACTGTGTTCATTGCAAATGAGAGAAGAAGAATGCAGGCTAGTTTAAAATGAAAACAAGTAAAATCTGACCAGAATTAATCCATCATATCCAACACTCCCGCACATAATCACACTAACACACACGCACACACGGCAGGCTGTGAGGCCCATTTTAAATTCCCATTCCATCAGGAGGGATGTCGGAGTGTTTAACAGATGTGTAGCCAGAAAGGACTGAAAGAAAGAGAAGAAAAGGGGCTGGGCTGCATGCAGCAGATTGCATCAGCTCACTTCAATGCGTCAGAAAATTAAGCTGATTGATTTTTTTAAAATCCAGCGGTTCCAATACCCCCAATAGTGTGAGTACAGATCAACACTACACCCGACCTACAGCCAGCGGGACTGGACTGTCACTCAGTACAGGGATGTGGGGATTTGGAATGAAGGGTAGTGGAAAGGGGACAGATGAAAGAAGGGAGAGAAAAGGGGCTGGAGAAGGATGAAGAGCAATGTGCCACACTCTTCACTGCCACACACACACACACACACACACACTCACACACACACGGACACACACACACACATAGAGTCCCATCTTTCTGGCAGAAGCAGAGGGTCTGGAGGACAGCCAAGCAGGAAAGTGGAGGGAGATAGGAATGGAAAGAAAGCTATTAGTTTGTTGGAGAGAGAAGAGAGAGAGACGGAGAGGTAGGCAGAAGGGCAGGATATAGAAAGAACAGACGAGAATGAGGGGAGGGAAATAAGACAAAAATATTAATTAAGTATAAGGAAAAATAAGACAAGAACGATGGGGCCAGGGTCCTAAAGTCTACTGAAGCAAACATGTTCAGAATCGTAAACATTTTCAAAATCTGATTTTGGATGGATCAGGTTCAAACAGAATTCTGTCAAACCTGAGACAATTCTGGGTCAATTCTGGACAGAATTTTTGAGCTCCGAAAGAATTATGTCAGGCTCGGGTCTAACGGCCGGTCTCAGTTCAGGAACAGGCTTAATTAATTGATTAGCAGATGCTTTTATCCAAAACGACCTTCATTCCCTAACTACAGTGGACAGTTTCCCTGGAGCAACTCGGGGTTAAGGGTCTTGCTCAGGAACCCAGTGGTGGTATACTGAAGGTAGGATTCGAACCCATGACTTCTTGGTCTAGAACCATTTCTGTAAATATGATGTGTGAGTGTGAGGAACCTTCACAAAACCTAAAGGTTTTTAACCCTTCTAGGGGTTCGATCAATAATCTTTATATATGTGAAGGTTCTTAACATTTTAAGAACCAGCTACTGAAAGGTTTTTTGAGTAAACAAAAACAATTCTGTGTAAAGAGCCCTTTTTGACCTCCTTAAGTCATTTTAGAACTTATAAGAGAGAAATACTCTTATGGATGACCCACTGACATTGTATTAAAACAATGTGTTTCCGTGAGTGTGCATGTGTCTTTGTGTGTGTGTGTGTGTGTGTGTGTGTGTGTGTGTGTGATGACAGACTTTAGAGGGCTCATTATTCCCCTCCCTGCA
>JBBPCX010110912.1:0-21317 GCA_037974365.1 Hydrocynus forskahlii
TGACATTTCTGTCTTAATAACTGAGGGGATTATGATCAGAGGAAGGTTAAGTTTAAAATAAAAATGTTTAAATGTAGAATTTTTTTTCACCTGGTCCTTATTTTAAATGGGTCATAAAAAATATCAATAATTATCGATTTCGACCGATATGAAACACTGATATCGTGATACAGTTTTCAGCCATATCGCCCAGCCCTAGGCCCAAGGAACCATGCCGTATCACAAACAAATTTTTTTCCATGACAAACAAAGCGATTTGTTATGAACAGAACAGCAGGGCCAAAAGTGGGCCACAGGCGAACTGATGGCATCAAAATGTTGTCATGACAACAGACGGACTTGGAAAGATGGTGTTGTTTTATACTTTCTGTGCAAAAACAAACAAATATAAACTAACAACTTTGAAGCTGACAAAGTACAAGCACTGCTATCTGTTTGGGCTGAAGATCAATTTCAGTTTTCTATGATGCTAACAAGTCAAGTCAAGTAGGTTTTATTGTCATTTTGAGCATACACACAGTACATAGTTAAATGAGATAACGTATCTCCAGGACTGTGGTGCAACACAAGAGAACAGCACAAGACCACAAGTGCAAACAGGACACAAAAGTGTGCAATTAGACAAGACAAGACAACATTCAGTGTAATCAACAATAGCTACAGTCTGGATGAATACAGTATTTAATTCTGAGTGTAGCTATTGTTGATTGCAGTGAATGTTATCTTAACAAGTTTATCTTTAACGCTGTGAGAAACACAAAGGTGTACCAGGACATCACTTACATGTTAGCTGCGCTAGGTATTCACTGCATGGCTAAACAATGCTGATCAAATTTAAAAACTCCAACAAGACCATGAAAAATGAAAGAGCACAATATCAAAAGCATCTCTGATAGAAAAACGTTTTGCTGGTTCGACTCCACTGACAAGCCATGAACTGGGAGGGAGAGAATTGTGCATCTGAAACACTATTACTGGTCTGAGAGTCACTGGAAAATCAGAGAGTGCTGCAAGTTCCTTGCCACTGCAATAAAGTTTCAAGTTCCTGTTATATGTATGGATAAGCGACTCAATTCTAAGGAAGAAAAAAGATTCATTTAATCAAGAATCATGCAGCCCTTACATATAGTCATATTATCAAAGTTTACTACATGACCACATTATTAATGAATGGTCATATCTACATATAGTCATATTATCAAAGTTTACTACATGACCACATTATTAATGAATGGTCATATCTACTGAACGGTACTGTGCCACTTTTTAAAAAAATGTCAACCTGGTGGTCCACTGGAGTGACTGGTGAATTATTTCCGCCTGCATTCGCATTAGCCTGTTCCAGGAAGATTAAAGGCAGGTTTGGGTTTTGAAGTTCTATAATATGACCACAATGACAAATGGTGCCAAAACAAAGCCTATATAATGCACGGGGGGGGCACATGCTGTACAATCTAAGAAGCAGAGCAGAACACTGATGGATGTGTGCAAGAATACAAATGTGTAAAACCCCACTGGATTATGGCCTTATTTCTGTCTACTCTATCCCTCCTCCCATCACTCTCTCTTTTACACACACATACACAGCAACACCCACTGGCAGGAATAACACCAAACATAAGACTAAAGGCCTATACAATGAAGCATGGCGTGTGCCCTAAAAGGCTACAAGTGCAGCCGAATCCAACACAAAACAAATACGGAAGAGTAATGTGCCCAGTACCTCTATAACTCAACAGACATAAAGCACAGTTTTGGACACACGTACACACACACACCCACACACACACGCACACACAAACAAGGGCCCACAAGATTTTTCCTGATATCATCTGCTAAAATCAACGTCCTTTGGATTTATAGGTATCAACAAGATCCGACTGATAAAATCTACCATGTCAGGAGTATTTTAACACATTCTGGATGCTGTAAACATAAATATGTGCAATATAACTCCAAAAATGTGTCTATACATTTGTCTTATGGCTTCCGAGGAAATACATTTATACAGAAAAAATGTGACTGCATTCGTCCACTGCATAAAACATGAGCCCAGATGGGTGTTTGGTCAATTGGCACATTTACAGTGTCTACCTCAACACAACATTGTTGTACACCGACTAAAGTGTTCAAATTCTTCAGAAGTTAACATCAGGAGATAATTAACAAATAAACAAAACCACTTCAAGAAACACTCACTCAAAAGTCTTCAAACTTCTTTAAAGTAATCTGGACTACAAACAACACTGACATTTTGCGTTGTGTCACATTTTATGTTAAAAGACTAAAACGAATTTTACATCCAAAAATATTCTGTGACAGAAACTACTAATTGAAAAAATGCTGATTGCATAAGCACTGAGCACCTGAGCTGCGAAAGCTCCAAGTTTGCACAGATGAAACACAATAGAAACAAAGAACAAAGAAAAAGTTAAAAGACATCTACTATAGAAGAGAAAGAAAATCATACTACTAAGGCCGTTCCAAAAACTTCAGCGCAAGAAGGGGAGCCATACAGACGCCAACAATCCCTCTTGAAGGAGTTCAGTGCTGGACATAGAGAGTGGAGTGAAGGTGCATCAGTCAACGATGTCAAGAGCTCTCCAAACAACTGGTCTGTATTGGACAGTGACTAAAAGAAAATTCACATCAAAGCATCAGAGTGACCCTACTAAAATGTGGGATGGATCACAAAACCACAAATTGAGCTTTCTAGCCACAATTCAAATTGCTGTGTGTGTATAACACTGCCTATTCCTCAACAAACACAAATCCAACAGTGAAGCATAAAGGCAGCAGCATCATGTTCTGGAGAAAGATTTTCTTCAGCAGAGACCAGGCATTTTCATAACATTAAAAGACTGATGGATGGTGCAAAATACATTGAGATATTGCAAGAAGAAATTTCACCTTTCAAAAGGGGATCAACAATAAAAATGTTTTAAAATGATCAAGTCAAAGTCCAGCAGTCAGTCCAATCAAGAATCTGTCTCACATCTGTAACCCTGAACAACCTGGAGCAAATCTGCCAGAAAGGACAGCTGAAAATCTCTCCTAAACAGTGTGCAAAGCTGGTAGAAATGTATAGACTGTTAATGCAGCAAAGTGTGGTTCTACCAAGTAATAGTCTGAAAGGGCTGAATTTCATGCAATTACCATTTTTTTTTTAGTTTTGCTTTAATTCTGCTGACAAAGAAGGAATTTTGACTTTGAAAAAAATAATTTGAGAACATATTGGTTTGGAATGAAAATGCTTGCCGGAACAATCTGTGTAGGTGTCATTTCTAATCCAGACAAATCTGATGACCTTCAAGGAGTTGATTATCTTTGCAACTGAACACTTTCAGATGTGCACTCCCCTGAGCATCTGCTATTTATGTACGTTCATGAAATGTGATGACAGAGCAGTGATAATCATATTTGACAATACATAGTTCATCATAGTTCACACAAAAACACACATGGTTATATACAAAACACATGTTCAGTAATTCCACATTTAATACAGAAGTTTTTTAAAATTCCCAATAAATCATGTGAATGTTAGGCCAAGCTTCACAAATTATAGCAAACTCTACCAAAAATATCTTGTAAGGCTTTATTGAGCTGCTACAAAATAAGAGGAAACTGTCATGGAAAGATACAACAAGGCAGGCATAAAGAAAATTCAGAAAATGCTTAACCATGCACCAAACTGACACACTAAGCACCTCTGTTATCCCTCTTCAAAAGCATGAGGGCACGCGCACACACATACACACACACACACACACACACACACACACACAGGCAGGCAGGTCAGCTGCTCAGAAGCCGGTCAGCTACTGAGAGGCCAGTAACTCTGAGATTTAACAGACGGACACGGCCACTAAGCACCAGACAGGCTCCAACAAGGACTGCCCCAATTAGCAACACACACAAATGTTTTTATACCATGTCAGGACATGGGGTTATAGTAAATTCCCAACTATATTACACATATATGTGTAAGTATCTATAAGTAACAATTATAACAAATAGAACCAACTGAGATGCTCCAAAATATTTTTGAATTGACTTACATAATGATAATAATACACAAAAGTCTAGAACTATATATAATAGAGTATATTGCTGCTCCTGTAGGTTAGCCCTGTTTTTAGTAGTTAGCCTTTAATTTCTAGACACTGCTGTCTCAAAAATGTGTATAAACAAACGCAAACACACACACACACACACACACACACACACACACACACACACACACAGGCCTGGCAAGTGACTCTGAGTTTTGGCTGGGGGAAGGGAATTCATCCCCTAAAGGATATTTTTAGAGGGACTGAATCTCCAGAGAGAGTACACACATACCAACATGCACGCGCACACACACACACAAAACAAACACACTGAAAGCACACATCCATATTACAAGAACCATCAATCTATTTATATTACCATCCATTTATATTCTCTGTGACAGTGCACTCCCGCTGTTCTCCTATAGCGACTGATTCCCTGCAATCAGCATTTAATGCTACATCACAACCACTAATGATAACGGACTGCATGCTTTATCAGAGGCAACATGCTGCATCAGGCTCACCGACTTCCTTCTTTAGAGTAAAGGCCCCTGCTGGGTCACACACACGTTCCTCACCACAACACACCACAACTTCAGCAGCTGAAACACCATTTCTTCATGGCAGATGCCAACTGTGGTTGTCAAGAATGGCACCCAGGTCAATTTATTTAAACTGATCCCTCAGCTACAAATCCAATAATCCATTTCCCTCTTTTGCCAAATGCAGCTGATCAGCCAAGACATGTTTAATTGTTTCTTTAATTTTGCGCAGGAGCTAAGAGGCAAATGAAGCTACAAGTATTGGAAGCTTTTAACGGCCAATTAGCATGTCTGAACCGTCACACTTATTCCAACCTCACAGCGGTAATCTTGAACACATTGTGACTGTACTCTATAAATTATATAAAAAAGATGTGTGCTCTTATATTTATTTATATATCCACTCTGTACATATATACATACATATAATCACTGTATACATACATACTTACCTACGTACATATGTATATAGACTAATAAAGGTTTATCTTGTCTTATCTTAAGTAGCGAAGTAGTTTGTTTTTAGATCGCTAATTGTATGCTTTACTCACTTTATGCAAGACTTTACGGTTAAGTATCGGTGGGAACATCAGACTGAACTGAAAGAACAGATCATTTTGGGAAATCTGCTTTCTGTCAGCATACCATTGGAAAGGCAATGTAATGTCCCTTTTTGTGTAATTTTAAAGGCTAATTCCACAGTTTTCCAAAACAAATTCTGAACAATTCAACCATTAAACATAAAGAAAGCCTAACCCTAAGCATCATCAACATTATACATAAACACAAGAAATATGTTAAAGTTTCTCTAAATGACTTTGAAATTTTGAAGGAAAAAAAAAATAGAACATAATAGTCTAATTAAAACAGAACAAGTACCAGCACGAAGCAACACAATTCTTATTAACTTTATTACTATGAAAGTTAACTTAGTATTAATAAATATAATTAGATATAAATAGATATATCACTTATCAGATTATTCACAGCATCACAAACATTATACTTTTAAATTTAGAAATTTTAGATTTTTTAAATATTGATTATAAAATTGCCTAAAATGAGGTTTCCTAAACTGCCTAAAATGAGGTTCCCGGCAAACAGTAAACACTAAATACTTAATTCAACGCTACAACCGTGTAATACCAACCAATGACCATAAAATGTTTACCAGTTAAGAGGGACTCCATGTTAATGAGAAATAACCAGGAAGGTTACATGCTGCACTTTGGTGAGCTTACAGGCGAATTGCTAAGCTAAGGTAAAGCTGAATGTTGTGTGTCTAGAACATTTTCTCAAGATTCTCTCAAGATTTATTTGCCACATACACAGTTATACAAGTACAACATTCAGTGAAATGTAGCCCAAATCACACCTAAGGCTCATCAGAATACTGAACTGCTTGTAAAATCAGATTTTCTACTGCTTTCAGTGATGCAAACCACATAAGCAAGAGTTTATTTTTTATACTGAAAATATTACAAATTTTATGACTTTTTAGTTATAACTGACCTTGTGGCTCTACTGCAAAACTGAAGGAACAAACTATGTGCTGCTCCCCTAATTATTTTCAGAAAACACCACTAATTTTTTTTTAAAATACACTATAGACACTACGAAGTCTGATCCATCAATCTTCACTGCGGGATCCACAAAGGGCAGAGATGCAAATCTGAAATTAACATAAAGTAATTGAAACCACAAACCAGTGGGGCATTAAAATATTTTGCTAAACAGAATATATTTCGTTAAATGTTCCAATAACAGTATATTAATTGCTTAGGGTCTAACAGAGGGGGAGATATGTAATACAAAACACCTTTTACTCTAGTTTTACTCTCAAAGTCTGGGAAAAACAACTAGTAGGAGGCAGGATGGTGAACACAGTGTGGTCAAAATAAACATTTGGAGACACCTTTCACTTTTACTTTTTTAATTAAAAAATCTAAAAAGGTTTTGTCCGCATAAAACAGCTATTTGATAAACCTCTGGGTATGTTTAACTTTAACGCTCAGCTTCATGTTCATCCATGTGTCTTCCTTGGTATTTTGTAAAAAATATTGGTCCGTGCTTTTTTCCAGGCGATTATTAAAAGCCATTATTGAAACTATCTTTGTTTACACCACTAAACAAATGGTTTGAGCTGCCTGTCTGAACAAAGCTTTTTTCACCCAAAGGTGGTAAAAAAATACCTGAAAGGTTTGAGTGCTGATGAGTGGCAACATCACAAGTAGGGGATAAAATGCATAGCCCTTGGCAGCATTCCCAAGTTTCGGCTTTTGTTAGGAGGTTCCTTCAATTTCACAATTTTGGCAAAGAGAAAAATGCCAGGAATTAAACAGACTTCAATGTAATAAGTTACAGCAAACCAATAAATAAACCTTATACTTTTGAATTACAGAAATATTTCACATCTTTCCCCTCACCCAGAACACAGTGTATCAGCGAAAACACATTTGGGATTTGAAGTTTGCTATTTTGGGTTATGCACTCAAAGATTCCTTTTATTTAACATATCAACCCTTGGGACAATTAAAGGGCCCATATCATCAAAAACCAAACCAAATTAAAGTGGTTACTGTAGTATGCTAAAACTGTTTAGGATTTAAAATGTACCATTCACTCCCCAGTCATTGCGGCCCAGATTTGCAAAAAGAAAGCTGCAAAAACAACTAATTTTGAGTTCACTGTTTTTGTGATGTCACAACCAAATTGACATATATTCACTTATTCAGTTGATAGATGTATAGCCCCACCAATTCATAACCAAGTTGTCAGGAATGTTTCAATCTGAATTACTTTTTGATTCCAACATGATACAGGGAAGCCAATCAAAACACAAAGGTCCTTTACTTACATCAGTCTTAATTCCACAATAAAAATGCTAGTGAATAAAAATATGAATACAATTATTACAGTGCCAGTTTGGCCAACAGACATGTTGAAATCCAAAAGAGTCCTGCAGCCCGATGAAAAGCAGCAGTAAGGAAAGTGGGGGTGGCAGGTTCAGGCCTGATAGTTTGGGAATCGCTGCTTTACACTATTTTGAAGATTCGTAGATAAATAAATAAATGACAAGACATCCGCTTTCCCTCCTAACTAGGCAATCTGAAGACAGGATATGCACATGAGAGCAGAGTGAGAGTTTGTAATCCCAGCAGTCCACTGTGTGTGTGCGTGTGTGTGAAAGAGAGAGAGATGTCCCAGATGTCCGCAGTGTTCATGCAATCACATCTACTGTCTGACGGCCTACTGAGGACCTGATACAAGAGAAAAAAATGTGCCTAAACATTAAAGAGTAAGGAAAGAGGCAGTGGGAGAAATTGTATTGTGGGAGTGTGTTTTTGAAGTGATTCTGTGGTACAAAACAGCAAAGAGTGACAGGCTGAAGTATAGGTGGAATAAAAACAGATACAGTTTTTATCTGTTCCCGACCCAATAAAAACACAAAGGCTGAAATGAACAAACACTCAAAGGGCCTCTTAACATTATGCTAATGAACAGTCCATTAGAAACAGAAGTGCCAAGAGAAAAAAAGCTAAAAGGCTGCAGGAACACCTGTGTCAATGTGTTACAAAGTGAGTGTGTGTAAATTGTGGGAACATCATTTAGGAGAGAGTGTGCCACTTGTCTCCTGTAATTATGCTTTTTGGGTGTCTCTCTCTCTCTCTGTGCACTACTAACTGTCCTACTTTAACACTGTGTGTGTGTGTGCGCACTTTTGTTTATGAATACTACCTTGTGACCATGCACTGGAATTGCCTAACCCCCCAGAGACCATCTGCATCTTTGTGTGTGTGTGTGTGTGTGTGTGTGTGTGTGTTTGTTTCTCCCTCGTCCACCTCATCTCCACAGATCTGCTCCAAAACACATTGGCCGATTATCTTCAGTGCCAAACTGACAGCACCTTTGCTTTGGCACTAATTATCATCATCCAATATGACAGCAAAAAAACAGTGAGTTACACTGCAATGCCTCACAAGACCTCATTCAACAA
This sequence comes from Hydrocynus forskahlii, assembly GCA_037974365.1. Classification (NCBI taxonomy): domain Eukaryota; kingdom Metazoa; phylum Chordata; class Actinopteri; order Characiformes; family Alestidae; genus Hydrocynus; species Hydrocynus forskahlii. The sequence goes on from JBBPCX010110912.1 coordinate 8,598, forward strand.
TTCAGTCAGGCCTGCAAAAACAAATATTTTGACGGCTGTTATTTTTTTGTAATTTACTCAATAAAAAACTGAATAATTGGCGTAAACGTTTCCTGTATATGTATATTTTCCACAGTCCACTGTTAACAGTGCTATGAGCAGTGCAGTAGCCCCTTAGTGTTAAGGCCTATTCACAGTCTCCAATCTTCACAGGCAAAACAAAGGCAATGTTTGAAAACAAACACATCAAAGCCATCTTTCAAGTCCAAAACTGATGCACTGTAATGCAGCGTAAAGTTTTAAACAGAGGCAGTTTGATTTTCTGTGTTGTACAGATGCACTGAAATCCAAGCGGTTAAACAGACTTTGGGTATCTGAGCTGCTTTTATGCCTCTTTTTTTTTGCTTGTTTTTTCTTCAGTTTTTATTTTATATGTTTATTTCCATGTATTTATATATGTTTATTTTGCAACAATCCCTTAACCTGGAGCAACAAGGAAAATCTGCAAGTTAAAACTATTTTTTAATCCAACATAGCACAGTTCGGTAAATGTGCTGTAATCTTGTACTGTATATATAATAAGAAAGAACAGAATTATTAAATGTCACGCAAAATTTTCCACCTCACTGCATGGTGTCTGTTTAGCTGTTGCCACCAGCTAATAATAAACAGTCCTACTAGCTATTTACAAAGTTTCAGACCTGCTGTTTAGTGTGGCCACATTTGAAATACACAGTCCTGTACGGACATCTTGAGCCGCTAATCAGTTCCTCATATTTTGCTTCCAAAGATCCAGACCTTCTCGTATTTTGATGAAGTCTTGAGGAACAGTTCCCCAGGCTTCTTGAAGGACCTTCAAAGTCTTTCATTTTCTATCCAGTCCCTGAACCTGACCAGTTTCAGAGGAATGTTTTTGTTTGTTAAGCTACACAGTGACCTACTTATAAATCATTTCAGGATTACAAAGCACATCTAATTTAAGGTCTGAACCAGTGAAGAAACAGGTGCAGATGATTCCAGATGATCAGGCGGTGATCAGTATACTGGTGGTGCTGAATGCTGAGTGGTTGGAACTCCTTTATCTAGGTGAAAAAGAAATGAGGGGTGGCTTAAGACTTTTGCACAGCACTGTACTTGTGGTGGTGGATGATGGACGGTGGAAAGGGCACTACAAGATAGACAAGTCTAACTGAAATAACCCAACAAAAGAGTGTGTGGTAATTAAGACATGCGCTACACTATTAAATAGCTGAGTATTAGCTAATGCATTCCTTGTCAGCTACACTGGCCTAGCTTAGGAGGATATGACACGTAAATTTGTGTTTTTTCGCTGAAATGTCATTCTAAATGAAGTGATCTGAAATTACCGACAGAGTAAACACATTTTCTATTCCTCTGCTCTGGGTTATTTGCTATTTGATGGTGGGTAAACCTCTGTGTAACCAACAGAAGGTGGTTAGCCTGAATTACACACAACGTCCCTCATCTTGTCCTCGCATCAGTAACACTATGGACTAGGAGCATAAAATGCACTGATGTGTTAATGTGTCTCAGTCTTAAAGAAGGATTCACATGGTATACCAAGGTATGTTGAAATACTGGTGTAACCTACAGTAACATGACATTGCTTAATAGCTCCTAAAAATGTTTTTCTTCTATATCACTAAAGTGTACTTTTAGCAAAGCCAACAGAAGTGAACAAAATAAGATTATAATAAACTATTATAAATCAACTAAAAATAAACAAGGATATAAAGAAAACTGATCTAATACACTTTGTGATCATAGTGATTTATATGCACTCCACAGACTAAACAGTGAGAGCAGATAAACAGTGAGGGAGTTTCTAAGCGGGACATCAAAGAAAAGCTTTAGAATCAATCTTCATTCTGAGTATGATGAGGTTGCCCGAAGTCCATAGCCTAAGAATTTCTCCTCTTGAGGTTTGATTCTACTTGAAATAGCAACATTCTGCTCAATATGCAGAATAAAGCAAGAGAAGCAAAAAGAAAAACTCCACAAATTATTGTGCCAAAATACAAATTACTGTGTAAAAAATAATGGAACTAACTGTCAAGCATTTTCCATTGTCAGAGACTTTGGAAAATACTGTGACCTAGTGCAATTGTTTGTTAGTTCATTAACGTTTGGTGCTTTTATGTATTGTCAGCTATTTTCAGTTTTGGTTTTAGTTATGGCCGAGAATTTTCAATTCAGCACTACTGACAAGGTCCATTGCATTTTAAAGAATCTCCACATAAGTTTGCACATCAAGCCAAGCCAAGAATCATTTAGAGACTTGTATTATTAACAGCATAATAGAGCAGGATGTGTGTGTATGGGAGTGTGTGTGTATGTGTCTTGTGAAAACAAGGTCAAGACTGTGTGGACAATTCAGTTAACTAGGTTAAAATAAACCAAAAGCCCACATGACTACAGCTACGCACCTAGGCAACGAGGCACTGAGCAGATAAAATATTCAGATATGAAGAGGCTTCATTATGTAAGTGTGAGTGTATAGAGGGGTCAAAATACAGGCTCAATGTAAAGAGTTAGCACTAAAACTATTTGAAGAGTAAAAATTCTTTCTCTACAGTCAAATGTGTGTTTCTTTGGGTCCCACTTTTCCCTTGCGCAATTCACTTTTATATGATAATATTCCAACCTTTACTTTGTCCCTTAGAATTAAACAAGCAAGATAAGGCCTTTAAGCCTGTAAATGAGCTCTGTTCTGATTGGCAGCCTTATACGGTGATTCTTTCTAAAACCAGTGAGACTGAAACACTGTAACTTCACCTTAAACGGACTCAGCTGAAGTTCTGCAGGCAAAATAGAAGTATATTTGTAAATATGTCATTTTTTATGATATCACAAAAACCTGTCATTCAAAATGGATTTTTATAGTGCAGGTTTCATTTATACACTAAAGAAATGAGAGTGAACTCGTAAAAAAGTGTCAGAAAGTAATATTGTTTCTCCATTGTATGGGCCCTTTAACAGTATTTATTTTTTAGTTTTCAATTATCTTTCCCATCAATTACTGCCTGTCAACCTTCGGATGTGGGTTACCTGTCAATCGAAGTTAATATCCGGTTAATCGTCCTACTCACCGGCCCTAGTTTGGTAGTGTTTGTGTGTGTGTGTGTGTGTTTAATTTTGCCATGGAAAAAGTTCCTCCCCTAGACTGACCCTTGAATCCCCAGACGAGTCTATTAGAGCATGCATGTGTCTGAGCGTATCTCCGCCATTACTGGGTTTTCATAAAGCTGCAGAGGCCTCCAAAGAGCCATCAGCATGTTATGTTCTGCCAGGGTCAAGTGCCGCTCTGTGACATCCTGATTCTTCACATATAAACTTCAGCAAAAAAAACAAAAACATTTAAATCCTGTCTGTGTTTTTCCCTCCTTGAAAAAGAGCAAAACCTGCATACAAATCAACATGGCACTTCTCTTTCAACATGGCACTTCACATTCAAACCAAAACAGTTTTATAGTATGAAGGATCAGACGGCATTTATGGTACATTTCATAGTCTTACTGTTCATTGCACATTACAGCACTCAATAATTTGGTGAGTTTTAAATGGTAATGCTTAACACTGATTTTTCAGCCTCTTTAACAGAATGCATTATAAAAACTGGAGCCCCCCCCCCCAGCTTTTTTTTCCCTTACATCAGCATTTCAGAAGTGGTTAAGGTACAATTATTGAACAGCCCTATCAGAAGCACTTCCATAGAGGTCCGAATTTCCAGTTCACTGCCTTCTATCACTTGCTTCTAAGTTTAATACACTACTTGCTCCTACTTTAATTTTTTTGTACCAATGACGGAAATTAAACTGCATAAAAAACTGCATAAACCAGTACATTACTCCACTGTATGGATTTTACTATGGATGCACAAATGGACTTTCTAGAAAGATATGATAGCTGATAATTAGCTATTAGCAGTTATTTCCCTAATTCGGAGCAATTTTGATATAAATAAGTGAATGTAGCTTATTTGCAGTATGAAATAACTACACATATGTTGTGCAGGCTGAATGGATCATAAGTTCATTTTACACAGACATGACAAAGCGTCAGTTACACCCTTTGTATGTTACATCTACCTACTGCTCACATACTAATTGCGCCCCAAAGTAGCAAACAGCTCACAGTACTGATTCATTTGGTACGTCAAAACAACCCTATCGGCAAGACACTATGGCCAAATAATCTAGAAAATAGCCAGAGCTGTTCTGATGATCTACCGTATCCCATAATACAACATTTCAGAAGGATGTAATCATGTACATGATCACTTGGTGGTCATGTGATTCTGTAATATGGTGTGGTCAGAATCACTGTTCCATGGTGGACACTATACTACACACTACATGAGGAGCAGCAGTATACAGTATACTGGTGCAGTATGCAGTATACAGTTTATCATTGCTGCTGTGACACAACCTTGTATCTCAATGTTTGGTCAATTTAACATAATTTGAAAATGTAAAGAAAAATTAACCAATGATGCACCTGGTAAATATGCTGCATACAGGCCATAGTGCTGGGCAATCTCTCTCTCTCTCTCTCATATATATATATATATATATATCATAGTGTTACTATGCAAAAGACTGCTTTTATGAATCTGACTGCTAACAACAACCACCTGTAGAGGATTGTCCACCTGCTAAATGTGGGCGAGTAAATTATTTATAAACCAGGTCTATGAGATGCTTCATATGTAGTGAACCTTAATTCCAGCAATGTACGGCATAAATTACACATTCAGAACTTCAAAACCTTGGTCTGGAACTCGGTTTTATGCTCAAATGAGACCAGAGCTCTCTGGCAACAAACTCTCAAAATGCTTGATGGTTATGCTAGATGGTTATACAGAAAATGACTCCATGTATGATGCAGGATCTGTGATGCATCAAAGCGATTTTTCTTCTAAATACTTTGGGAATCTTGACAAAATATATGACATTGTATTCTCATATTTTCAGGGTGAGTTTATAAACCACAAAGGCATTTGTTTTAATTTTTCTAAACAAATTTACCAAGGGTGCCAAAGATTAAGGAGCAACGTATTACAATGTTGAAATATATCAAACCTGCACAGCACAAACCACATATGTTAAATTACAGTTACTTTAAATGTTAACATTACTTGATGTCAATATTTCACATTATTTAGCAGAGCCTTTCACAACAGAGGGTAAATGTCATTGTCAGTTTTTCCTTCAATAAAGTAGTGTTGTTCCCGTGGCTGCTGCAGAGAAAACATCACACTGTGATTATATTGAGGAATGACAAAGCACACAGGCCAACACTTACTCTAATATTTCCATGTGATATAGTTAAAGACTGGGATATGATGAGAATTGGCTGTACATCAGTCAAGCACCACGGATGAAGCCAATTTGTGAGCAGGCTCAAATAACATACATGAGTAATACAGGAGACTATCAGTGTGCATAACAAACAAATATGTGATTTGTAAGAGTTTTCTCTTTCTGTGTGGCCGTTGTAGAGGAAGCTTTGATTGTGATGTTGCCCAAAACTACTAATTTAGGCCCCATGCACAACACAATTTTTTGTGCACATGAATGCACCTGAATCTGTTCGAAAATAGCCTGATTGAGTCGAATTAGGGGTTGTAGAGTAGAAAAAGGACAAATATTCCTTTCTCAGAAAACAACCTGACACACAAACTAGAGATCACACCATAATGCATTTTCTTTTCCAATACAGATACCAAACTGCGTGGTATTACTAAATTCATTCAAATTTTTTTAAGGTGACCATCATGTCCCCAGTTTTGAAAAAGCACTCTCCTAAAAGCAAAACTGGATGTACAAATCCACAAATGGCTGAAACAGTAGCCTGCATCATCATGAGCTGATTTACAATGAGTCATGTCATGTGTCTTGGCCTGATTGGACTGCTGTCTGACAGTGAAACAGCCAAGTGTAAAAGCAAACAGAAAGTACTGGGACAGACTGCCATCTGATTGCTATCTGACATTTCAGGGGTTGGATTGTGATGCAGTGAAAATGCAGCGCACCAGTTTCAAGCTAGATCTTTACTCATCCCAAACTAAGCTACATGATTAATAAAACTAGGGATGGGAAGATAAGCTGCATGCAAAAGCTCGTGTTGCTTTCTACTCCACAAGCATAAACAGAAAAGCCCATTGGTCCCCAGAATTTCTGGTATCGACATGAGAGATTCCGAAAGATAATTTCTCAGACTGACGTTACGCGAGAAAAGCAGCACTGAGGCAAATCAGAATTTTATCTGTCTAACAGAGATTTATTTAAGTGGCCAGGTATAATGTCTTATCTGGACAGCATCTGAGAAGCATGGAATGACAAAACAGGCTCTGGAGTTGCAACTGGAGAAAAGCAGAAACAACATTTTTTTTTACTAACCACAGGGTTAGTACAGATTAACAGCTCAGAAGCCCACAGGCCAAAACATTCCACCCCCACACAACACACCCACCCATTATTGCCAAATTATTCCTGCATTTATGAATCTAAGACAAAATATCAGTTCACATATCTTTTATCCACCGTGTCCAATGAGGCTCTCATAATGAGATGATTCATTAAATCATATCCATCTTTCTTATTTATCTACAACAAAAGGATGTCTGCACCTGGCGGCAATAACATTTATCTGTAAACAAATACAACTAATGTGGTTTAAATAGTCTCTTATGAGCATCTAAACACAATCGGTCATATTTATAATACTTACTGCTCTACTGTTAGTTCAAATTGGGGGTTTTTTCTTACTGAAAACAACAGTCAAACTTATCTTAATTGTATAACCAGAAATGAGAGGACGTTTGGGCTAATTTGACATGTGTTAAAAATAAATAATAATAATAATAAGAAGAAGAAGAAGAAGAAGAAGAAGAATGCAAATGGAAAACCTGTACAAACATGTAAGCACTGCTTAGTAGGTCCAGTTATAATCTGAGGAAAACCAAAAAGACTGTTATGTCTTAGTGCTGTTATACAAAAGTAAATCCGCAGTTATCGCCTCTAGTTTAAAAAATTATGAAAAAGGGCTGTTCATGAAGAACGGACTCCTTATTTACAGATGTTGATCTTTCAACTCTTTACCTCTTTAAAAAAATGCACAAAAAACCCTCATGCTTGGGGCTTCTTGGGTAATCACTTTACAAAGCAGATATTTTTTGCCACTTTCATGTGGAATGTACATACATAAAAAATATTTCATTTTCACTCCAGACTTTGCTCTGGACAAAACAGATTTATCATAGCTAAGGCTGACTAAATTCATTTTTGTCCTTGGGGATTTATTTGTTAAACTGGTATTTGAATCTATATCTATATTTCTATTCAGAATCTGACTGTGACGTCAGGCGAAACAATGCTGGACACTATGTTGGTCAGCTAACATTACCCAAGAAACTTAAGTGAATGAGTGAGACTATTGTGTGTGTATATGTGTGTGTCTGTGTGCGTACTTGGCCAAATTGATCTCAGCCCTGCTGTATTGGTTGCAATCTCTTACTCGGTGTCCTTGCGATCAGCTAATTTGTCTCTGCAGCCCCTCCTTAACTTACCTGACTTAGACATGAGCCGGACCATCCGACTGCCAGCCTTACCCTCAGCCTCCTCAGCCAGCTTATCTGCATCTCTGGCCAGATCTGCTGGACAACTAAGAACCTCCAAACATCGTCTTGCTGGAAAAGTTACAAAACTAGAAATTTCCTTTGGGCCCATCCATTGAGATGGACACCAGTCTCCTGAGGTCAAGTTGGTCCACACAGTCCTGATGCCAAAATAATGTACCTTTACACTTTTCTTGAGTCAAGTTCAGGAGTTATGTAGAATTCTGTTATTTCTGGTATTATATCTAGGTTGATACTGTGCTGTGCTAAGGAATTTAGAATCATAAAATTGATGAGCGGGACTACAAATTGACGAATGGGTCTCTTGCAAACAAAAAACAGCCATTACTACTACATACCACTTTGAAAATAAGGGAAATTGTTCAAATTTGGAAAATGAACTTTATATGCAACAGAAAAGGTATTCAGTTTCACATGAAAAAAACGTATTAAAAAAAAAATTCATCTTCCCAGGAACGTACGTGCAGGTCCAACTGCTTAATTTTGTTTGTTTGATTTTGGCTTTCTTCCAAAAGTCCTGTATCTTGATGAGGTTCGTTAACTTTTCATGACATCTGCCAGTCCAACACGCATAACAGATGCCACCTTGTCCAGATAACATGACTTGGAACATTTTGCCTCTTTTCATTGCTATTCTAAGACATGCGCTTTATTAAAATGTGTAAAATCCAGAACGCCTCTGTTTTTAATGTTGGCATTGATCCAAATGCTGTCCAGAGGTCGTATATCATTATTAGAGTTGCGGCGGGGTTGGTGCAACATGTGGGGCCGGGGTTGTGCAAAGTCGGTTGCACTTGGGCCGAGTATCAGGATGACTTTACAATACTGGGTAAAAGGGCCTGTGTGTTCTGGAGACTTTAAGCTGCAATTTTATGCTTTTCATATTTTCCATGCGACTCCAGTGCACCAGAGCAGCTGACAGCCTAGTGGTTAGGGCATTCGCCCTGCAATCAGGAAGTCCCCGTGCGCTGCTCCCTCCTGGCTGCCCGCTGCTTCACTTGGTGAATGCGTTAAATGCAGAGGAACAATTTTGTGTTGTTCACACTGTGTGCTGTGATGTGTTCATGTATGACAGAATGGTCACTTTCATTTTTCATTTTCATTTTACATCAAGCTGCACAACTTCAGCATCTTTTTGCACAAAATGAAGGGCTTTATATTTGTTGTTTTTAATTGGTTTAAACCAATCAGCAAATGCTTCAATTTCTAGCCAGGACTCTCTAAACTTACACTTACCCATACAGACTAAGGTAAAATCAAATAAAAGTACCTTACCACAATACAATGTTACTTTGCAAACAATCCAGGCTAGTTTATGGCGATAAATTCAGAGCAGGTTGTTAAGTTTAAATCAGTTATCATTTCCAACTTGGTCTTGTTTGTAAGGTAATTCTAGCTACATCTACAAAATAGCAAGAAAAAACTACAACACAGAACCTACACTGTACCATCAGAAAATGTCGTACCTCCAAACCAAAAACAGAAATGCAACAGAAGTACCATTAAACACAAGTTGACATTTAAGAACTAAACACCTTGTATATAGACTCAGCCGCCTCACTGATAGGTTAATGATCCTTCAATTTCAGTAGCTAATGGCTAACTCGTTGCTTAGCCTTGGCTTATCTCTCAGATGGTGTTGTTTTAGCCAGAGCAGCAGTTAACAGGGAAAAGACGGAGGGGTATAGAACATTCAGGTCAGTTCGCTGCAAGACATCATCCCTGATCCAAGCAGTAACCTCACCATCATAGTGTTCATGTTGAGAGCTGCATAGCAGAAGTAATTCTCAAACTAATCTAGCCTCAGCAATTGTTATGCAAGTCCCGTGTACTTCTCTGGGTCTAATGACAAATGGAGGGTGGGCCATCTGCCCAGACTACATTGAGCTGAGACCATCTGAAGAGACAGAAATGAGATATGGGTAGATGGAGAACAGTGAATAAAAGATAATCACTTCGTTTTGTGAGTGCTGTCTGATGTCACTAATATTCCTCTTAAGAACTCACAAAATCCTCACACCCTACCATCACTGAACATCATTGCGATCAATTAGGCTCAAACAGAAATTCACCACCTTTGTCATTCATACAAGTCGCTTAATATATCAGTACATCTTCGACAGAGAGGCTACAATGACCTGCTACTGGCCTCTACATGATGAGCTCCATTAAAATTGCACTCACATTCCATGGATGGTGGAAATAATGTACAAACCAATTACTGAGGCTCCTATAGATGTGCAGATGTACATGTCCTCCCACTTATCCTATCATATGATCAAGCTAAGCTCCAGTGTTGCATAAGCTGTGCAAGGAAAGGATTCAGTATGTTTCAGTATTCAGTGCTGCACAGTTCCTGCAATTTGAAGTTCCGATTTTTTTAAATCGGCCTGACAGAATTGTCCAAACCTGATAGAATTGTCCAAAATTGTACAAACACAACCTGACTGTAGTCAATTAGAAAACAAATCAAATTCCACATTCCTAACAACAGCATATGTTAAGTTTGTTTGTAGCGTCAATAATGGCTGTTTGATTGAAGACAACTTTTATTATCACATGTCTAACATTAGGTGCAAATTCTACTTTGTGGCATTTTAATTCAAATACCGTTAATGTTTTTCTTTTCTATACATTTAAAGTATATAAACATCCTGAATTAAATAAATGAATAATTCACATTCTGGTGTTGAGCAACATAATTTTCTCCACAATTTTTAGATATGACCCCTAATCAACCACATCCTTGTGAACTGCTGTCTGACTTAAGTACTGACTTAAAAGGGCTCAGGCTTACAGAGTTATAAAGCCCACACTACAGAATAATCTGGCTAACACATGCTAGACAAGTAAGAGCATATATGTAACACAACTACAAACAGTGTAAAGCATGCTAACATTAGTCCATTGAGCAGAATGGCCAAACTACGACTCTTTCAGCCATCCTCCTTTCCCATTGTGTAGCCCCCTGCAGTCTGAGGTAATAAAGAGTCCAGACTGTTAACAAGAGAGAGTCCAGACTGTTAACATTATAATATGTAAGAAGGGCAGTATGATACAGAGAAAATATTAGTATTGCGATTATACAACCACACATTGCAATTGTGATGCCTTTCAATATATTAAAGTGCCCGTATCACTTTTCTGGATTTGAACCCATGACTTCCTGATCACAGGGCAAACAGCCTAACCTCTAGGCTACCAGCTGCCCCTTCTGCAAGGCTGAATGTTTCCACAAAGCATCGTTTTTACAAATGAAAACCACTGCAGCCGTATTTTGTAAATGCTGATGGTGAAAATATGCATGTGAAATGTAAATAGCGTAAGTGATATGCTTTTGGCTCTGTCCACTTTATGTTAGAAAGTCAGAAAACAAGAATAAAAGTAGCTAAACAATAGTGGGTAACTCACTGGAATGTTTGCCCCAGTGCTTTTTCATTAACCACTTATGCTAAGCAGACATAGAGGCAACAATAAAGTTATTTTTCTTTAGGTCAGTTCAGAAGACACAACCCATTGTACTAAAAGTCATCACTTGCTTACAGCTGAAGCTCCAGAGCTCTGGATTTTGAGGCTCTTCTTTAGCTCGTAGCACTGAGCTTTAAAAGCAAGCAAACAAACCACAAGCAACCAGGAGTAGCAGCGATTTTCTAAAATATCATTTTCCCAAAGAGAAAAACTGTTCAGACTTGGAGTTCTGCCGTTATGGAGTACAACATCCTTAGGCTGTTCAAGCTCTCATTAGTTTCTAAATAATTCCAAGGAAACATCAGTACTGATTAGAGTGCGGGCAGTATTTTCATGCAAGGGCATCTGTCAGCAATGAATAATTGATAGCGAGATAACATTGAGATGAAGGGTAACCTTGTAGCATTCCTGATCATGACTACAAAATTCTCCTTCTGTCATCTCCTCCACTCTGCACAGATGAATAGCACAAATTGAGAGACTACTACACATCTTGGTAAACTCATCTAAAATGCCATTTAATACGTACATTTTTACAAAGTTGGTGACTCACGTACTTCATGACGAATCTTCATATAATTGCCGAACGCTGTCTTTAATATACTGCAATGCAAGTGCAAAGCTGAAAACAACATTCAGCATAAATTGCTTTGACACTCCAAAACAATTAACCTTCCACAAGCCCCCTACAGTGTCCCCACCTGAACGGAGGAAGAAGTGCTCTGCAAGGAAAGCGCTTTCTACATAATGTCTGTATTTGTTTTTTTTGTTTTGTTTTTTCCTCTCACCTTTAAATAAATTAAGTGCTGCCTTAGCCTTGTGTTCTGAAGATGCAAGAACACCATGTCACCAACATAGTAGTTTTAAAGAAGTGCTGAACATAGTAAGTTTAATCATTGTTTGGACCAGTTGCTAAATTCTTCTAATGAACAGAACTGACCCCAGTGAGCAGCATTAGTGATGTAATACGGCGAGCTTTAGTGCTGTTTGTAGGGGAAGCACTTACAGTGTGAAATGCTTGCTCTGTCTGTCAGAAAGAAGAGTGGAAAGAAAGCGATTGTTTACTGACAGACACTCAGATTCATGTGGTGGAATATTAATATTGGGCTTTTATGGGAAAACTAAGTGAGATTTGTGAAAGTTGTGATCTATTAAATATTTAAAAAAATATAGTAAAATATTAACAACTGTAGACATTATTGATAATGTAGCATAAAAGTTTCAATCTATTCTCAGTCACGTTTCACAGTGATATGATTGCAACGTGATACCTTTTCCTGTAATTTTGTTAAAAAAAATAAATAATTAAATGATGCTTATTAAAAATTTCTATTGACCCATTTGTCATAAAATGTTCACATTATGTAAAGGGCACCTAGTATTATCAAATGCTATAATATGTATACATAAGTTATTAGTGCTGTCAAGCGATTAAAATTTTTGATCTAATTAATTACATGGTGTGGCGATTAATTAATCTAATAAATCGCATTTAATCGCACATACATACAGACTTACAGCAGCTTTTTTTACCACTTATTATTGAATACAAGCCTATAACTTAGGCTACAATGGTCATGACATTTTTATACCTGACTGAATCAAACCTATGA
>JBBPCX010110932.1:0-21312 GCA_037974365.1 Hydrocynus forskahlii
GAACAGGAGGGAAACTAAAACTCAGGGGACTGGGACCGGGGTAGGCGTGACGGGGACGAGGTGGCCGTCACAGATATATATATATATGTGTGTTTCTGTGTATAGATTTATAGATAAATATTTAACAAATTTTTATTCATAGTGATTTTTTATTTTCACCAGTAGCTTTCTTCTGGTTGTAAAGTTTTATTTATTTATTTGTTTGTTTGACATTTTTACTAAAAATGCAATGTCCCTATAATTCATACTCCTTTGTCACTTTTTTAAAAGAAAATGCACATTTTATGGTCCTGATAATTTCTACCATGTTCTAGAATCGTCTCTTCCACTGTACACTGAGAACAGCTGGCTCTTTAGTCAATTGCAAGAAACAGCTGAAACCAAAGAGCTTAGCGTGAAGCCAGATCCTAGTGTTTAAGGTGTGGGAGGAAGCCAAAAATGTCTCCAAGGAGAATCTCCACCAAAGCCTACCTGCAATTCTGGTACCACCATGTCCAGACAGGCACTTCAACAGATGCTGTAGGAGGCTGGTTTCCATGGACGTCAACCAAGTAGGACTTCACTTCTCCAAGAGAGGCTCAGAAAAGCTCACAAAGCTCACCTGGACAAAGAATAAAGCTTTTGTTTGTCTGTTTGGCGGTCGAATGAGAGGAAAATGGAGTTGTTTAGACCCTGGGATGTGGTTTTTGTTTGGCAGGAAGGAGAAGCATTCAACCCCATGAACACGGTCAGGCATGGTGGTGGGAATAAAGTGCTTTGGGGTGTTGTTTTTCAGCCAAAAAGCCCCGTCAAAGAAAACGCCGTCATGAGAAAAGAGGACTACATTAAGATTCAGGAGGAAAACATCAGGCAGACTGCAGGAAAAGTCCGCCTTGGGCAGCACTGGACCTTCCAACAAGACAATGACCCGAAACCAAACATTACATTATATTCATTTGGCAGACATTTTTTTCCAAAGCGACTCACAAATTGAAGAAGCACTTGAATACAAAAACAAATTGTTGAATTTTAGGGTTAAAACGCCTTAAATGGCTAAAAATTAACTATAGAATCGAAGACGTTTGCCACAAGGCTTAGAACAATATTAACTTGCAGTCTTCAATTTTAATCATAGTTCTAGATAAGTCATACAGTGTCAGAAACCACATAAGCAAGTCTATTAGAGATACGGAACAACTTTAGAGGTGGAAACACCAAAAATGTTTGGAGTCCAGACCTGAATCCCACCAAGAACCTCAAACACTTGGAGATCTTCACAAAAGAGCTGTGGTCCAAAATACCAGTGGATACCCGCAATAAACTAAACAATTACGAGAACCAGGAGTTGCCAAATAAACATTTTCCAGTGAGAACTAAGAGACGGTATGAATAATTCTGGATATGGCATTTTTTCATTTGTTTCACAATGTGTTCATGTATTTTATCACGTCATTTTCAGCCAAAACGAGCCTATGGAAAAGACACTATAATTAGTCATTTATTAATAATGAATCATTTTCACCTTGACTATATAAGATAATGTAAGAAAGAACTGAGCTCTGTTATGACCAGCGTTCACAGCTTGAACTCTCTTAGACAAGATTTCCTGTCATTTCTTTATGTGTCTTCAGGAATACTTCTCCAGGCTTCTTGAAGGACATTCCTAAGCTCTTCTTTGGACGAGGGCTGTCTTTCATTCTGTGTCCAGACAATCCTCTCTACTTCAGTAGTGTTGAGATCTGTACTTTGTGGAGGTTGATGCATGACTGCTAGTGTTCCATCATGTTTTTTCCTATCAACGTGCTTTGACTGCACTGACAGTGTGTTTGGTATCTTTATCCTGCTGAAAAATGAAGCGGTAGGCATTTCTAATAAAGTGGCCAGAGAGTCGAACCCCAAGGTGACTGTTTCTGATGAAGTGGCCAGTGACTTCAGCGTCTGTTCTAGAGGCAGGATGTTCTACGGCAGTTCCACAGCATATCTGTGGGGAAACAAGTGGTTCTCTAGTGCTTCTTTACTATCAGTTCTAATCATCATTTCATTTAAGATTCAGTATTTTTACTGCAGCAGGGGTTTGGATTCTTCTACTCCATCCTCCTTCACTTCTGCTGGGCGGCTGCTGTCTGACCGTCACTCCAAAGGTTAAATAAATTGAACCGTGTGTGTGTTGACCTGCACATGGCACTCAGCAGCTGGGCTGAGAATGCGATAACACTTTCCTCCTTCATCTCCGCCAGATCCTTCATGCCACCTTAGTTGTTGACCTGAATTCTAAGAGCGTTTTTATTTCTGCCTTTCTCGCTCCTGCTCCTGTTAAATCCCTCTGGAGTGGCTGCACCACCAGAAATCTTGACAGTAAAGGAAATTGAAAGTTTTTTAAGCTGCGCTGCTCAGCTCAGAGGGAAGAAATACTAAGAAACAGCACAAACACATTACACAACTATACCAAACCGATTCTGAAAATTACATAAAATAACATTCATACAGTTTATGTGAAATGTCACAGTAATTCTAGGATAAGGGGCTGGGTTTGGGTTTGGGTTAGCGTGAGAGGGCTTAGGGGTAATGTTTTAGGGTTAGGTTTAGTAGGGTTAGAGGAGGTTTAAGGTTGGGGTTGGGTCTAGGGTTAGGTCAGGCTTATGGGTGGGGTTAGGGTTAGGTCAGGGTTGGGATTGGGTTACACAGGCTCCACCCACAAATGTGTTTTAAATATGTTCCTACTATGGTGAGGCTGGATGAACGTTCGGGAAAATCCTGTTCAGACTAATGAGGGACTTTGAGAGTCACTGATTAGAGTGGTTGCAAAATCTTCCAAGATAAAAAGGTCAGGGTTGGGATTGGGTTACACAGGCTCCACCCACAAATGTGTTTTAAATGTGTTCCTACTATGGTGAGGCTGGATGAACGTTCGGGAAAATCCTGTTCAGACTAATGAGGGACTTTGAGAGTCACTGATTAGAGTGGTTGCAAAATCTTCCAAGATAAAAAACTTACCATAGAAAAGCCAGCTGTACCATGTTGCTGTAGATCAAAACAATGGAAACTTCACCTGATCTGCCCAAACAATGTGACCTTTCTCCCACACACATAATATGAAAAATTTGTGAGCCAGAAAAGTTAAGACACAGCCTTAAATCGTCTGAGTTACCTTGTAAGCATTCACTGGCTGATTGTTTAAAAAACACACAACAGTGATATACATCTTTCTTTTCAGAACTGACCTGAGCTTTAGCATCTTAAAGTCTGTTTATGAGGCTGCCGTCTCTGTACCTTTTGCTGATTTTTGTTTGTCTCTTTGCACCGCTCGCAGCCAGTAGAGTGAGCTGACATCACAATGCTCAATCAAAGACTCTCTCTCCCACATACACTGTTAAAGCAACTCACCCCTCTGTTCTCTCTCCCTATCCATTTCTGAGGCGACTCGTCTCCAAAAATCAAATCTTTAAACTAGCAATACTCAGTCCCTGATAAGCTGTACACAAGCGCATTAGCTGCTTTCTAAATCACTAGAACCGGCGCAAAAAACAGAGGCGGAAAAAATGTAATTGTAAAAATAATTAAGAACAACAATACTGTGATTGCTTCTACAATTGGCTCCACTCTTTGTACCATTCAGTTTGCATCAATATGTGGCTACACAACCACCAACTGCCACCCCAAATCCAGCCCCCCAAACTTGGGCCAGCTGCCCTCTGCACATTGAACAATCTGAGCAGCGTCAGCACATCTGTTTGGCCACCTGTTAGCATTGTAATGAAATGTTTTCACCAACAGAATTAATCATGTCAGGTCCCATGCTGTTTAAGGTAATTGCCAGGCTTTTCGTGCCAGACAGAAGTCTTTGTTTGCGGTGGGAAGGCTGAGATGGAGAGACAGTTGTCAGCAGAGCCGTCATGCTTCCAGTGCGGAGTTGCTTAATAATACAGTGGGGAATAACGGGGTGCCACTGCCAGCACCCAGAGAGTGAAGGGAAAGAACAGCATAGAGGGGAGGCCAGTAAGTACACACACACACACACACACACACACACACCACACACACTGGTTGTCAGGATGCAGACTCATATTTTTCCTTGGTATGTGAACATATAAAAATGTACCTATGCGTAATAATACACAGACTAGTTAGTGTATGTGTAATAATAGATCCCGTATGTATACTGTAAGTATCTATATATATTAATAAGTATGCATACGTAAAATAGTATGCGTAATATTTAATACATTTATGTATATGTATCTATGTCTATATCTATCTTTCTATCTAATCTATATATATAATGTCCAATATCCATGTATGTATGTATTAATAGGCTCCATATGTAGTAAAAATGTAGTATGTATATTCAACAATAATATGCCCCTTATGTATTTATAAATTAGTAGCTATTTATAATAATATTCCCCAGATGTATTATGTATGTCGTAATCTACTTTTCTCTTGTTTCCCTACAGTCTGTACAGTGTGTCCTGAAAATATGCAAAAACAAACAAACATAAACACACATGCACATACACACACACACACACACACACCAGCAGAGCCAGAGGGGGAGCAAAGCAGGACTAAGTTAAAGAGCGCATACTTATTCACAGATGGTTGCCGTAGAGACACAAATTAAAGAGTGAATAAGGCTGTTTAGCACAATGCAGCATCTGTTTGGTTTATTCTGTGGATCTCTGAGACTTCACAACGACAACAAAATGCTGCAGATAAAAAACTCTGGATGAGTGTGTGTGTGTATGTGAACTACAGTATTATGGACAGGAAAACAGGCAATAGAGACCGAGATACGATCCAATCATGTAATAACCATTTCCAGGCCCCGCCCACAACTGTGCTGCACTCCTGTAGGGTTGCTGGGTATTTAAATAGTAAAAGAAAATGCCTATAAATAACCCATATTTGTAGTCTAAACCCTAAATATGCCCCCAAATATGCTCTGAAAACACTGTAATTTCATTTTAAACTCAGCTTAATACATTACCCTTAAAAAATAGTGTGAAGGTAAACCTGTGTCCGTACTGTACAGTTTCCACTGAAATGCTGTCTCCCTCAGAGCTAGAATGTAAAATACCGATAAACTGTAAACTGTATAAACTATACGGCAATTCATGCACGCACGTTTTCTTTCTTCATTTTCTTTGGTATAAGCGGGGTAAATACGGTAATAATTCAGTTTAATACACAGTAATAAAAACAGTAAAATGTATGGGTATGTTTTTTTATATATAT
The DNA here is from genome assembly GCA_037974365.1 of Hydrocynus forskahlii. Taxonomy (NCBI): domain Eukaryota; kingdom Metazoa; phylum Chordata; class Actinopteri; order Characiformes; family Alestidae; genus Hydrocynus; species Hydrocynus forskahlii. The sequence continues at coordinate 5,215 of JBBPCX010110932.1, forward strand.
ATTTTAGCACTAAAATGCATGAAAAATTATATATTTCCACGAAAAAAGCCAAAAAATGTGGAGGATATTTGCAATTTCCGTTAATTTGTGGGGGTTTCCGTGAACAATCATTAGTTAGGTTCTAAGAAAAAATCCACAAACTCTGAACCGTGACTTCGCGGGGGTCGACTGTATTCCTTTACCTGTAGTTTTGGGTACTGAAGTAGCTGTAGGGTTGCCAGGTTTATCAAACTTGTAGGGTTTCCATGTTTTACAACACCCCTAGAGTTGCTAGGCATTACCGTTGCCAGACATTTCTTTACCATTATGTTTGCCAGGTATTACCCTACTTATAGGGCTGCCAGGTTTTTCCAGAACCGTTGAGTGTCAGATATTCCTATGCATCCAGCAAACTACATCTTTGCTAGGTGTTACTGTATCTGAAGGATTACCAGGTACTACTGCACCTGTAAGGTTGCCAGGTATTCTTTTACCTGTAGGGTTGCTAGGTATTACCATAAGAGTTGGGTTTCAATTTCTTACCATTCGTGTAGAGTTGCAAGGTATTACCATGCATGTTGGGTTGTCAGATATTCCTGCGCATGTTGCAAAATACAGCTCACTGGATTACTGGGTAGGAGTATTTGGCAGATTATGCTTGTTTTTTTGTGTATTTTTTGCTATTTATCTCTGTTCATTGTCATAGTAACAATGTATGTATATATATATATATATATATATACACACATAAGCACAGGGTTGTCAGGTGTTTCACACATTAATGCGCATGAAGAATAACGTTGGTAAACAACAGGAAAGAAGAGCAGCTCAAGTGGCTCCACGAGCCTCGTCACCGCAAACACACGGCTATTCAAAGGCTTTTGTTAAAGAAAATAAAAAAAGAAAGAGAAGGTTTTTATCTTAGGTGAGGCAGTCAGGTGGTCTTTGCCACTGAACATTAGACACTCGAGTCACGAACACCCTTAAAAAAACAAGCATTTAATTGCCTGTGTGGATAATTGTGGTGCTCCTGCAGTTCTTCGCTTTGAAATAATGGTCAGCTTTGTAAGAAAGGAGCTTAAAAGACAGAGCCGGGGGCTCAACCAGTTGTTTCTTAAAGGGCCTCTGGCACCTGCATGTGCACACACACTTACATACACACACACACACATACCCGTCCCTAATGGAAAAAGCTGTACACACCCAAGGGGGATTTGCCCACGATGTTACCGCGGAGTGTTTGAAATTATAAATGAAGACGAGCTGCAGGGTGCGACTGCGCTTCAAAGCGGTCTGATGTCAGTAAAGTAGTTTTTCTGCTGGTGGGGGGCTGTGCGCGTTAATGCGTCACAGCATTTAAAAGCATAACTGCAGGCCAACCGACCGCAGCACTCCAAACCTGCCGCCCTTCTGTGATTTTCAGCCTAGTCTGGCATTAAAAAGAAAAGGAGTAAAAATGGGAAAAGAAAAAGGTATTTTGAATATAATCCAAACATATATATAGATATAATCATTATACATGAACAGTGTGATTCGCAGCAAAATAAAAAGAAATGAGGGGTGGGTCAAGTCCTTTGCACAGTACTGTATATTTGCATAAATATACAGTACACTATATGGACAAAAGTATTGGGACCATTATGCCAACAGGGACATTAATGATATTGCATTCAAAAACATAGACTTTAACATAGAGTTGGTCCCCCTTTTCAGCTAAAACTGCTTCCAGTCTTCTCAGAAGGCTTTCCAAAAGATTTTGGAGTTTCTGTGAGAATTTGTCTCTGTTCATTCTGTAGAGCATTTATGAGGTCAGACACTGATGTTGGGTGAGAAGGTCTGGGTCAGAATCTCTGTTACAGTTCATCCCAAAGGTGTTGGATGGGGTTGAGGTCAGGTAGGGCCAGTCAAGTTCTTCCACAGCGAAACTCATCCAGCCATGTTTTTATGGAGCTTGCTTTGTGCACTGGAGCACAGTCATGAGTCATGCTGGAACAGAAAAGGTTCTTCCCCAAACTGTGTCTACAAAATTGGAAGCATGGCATTGTCTTAGTATACTGAAGAATACTATATTTATAAATATATATATATAGTCTGGTTCCAGGTGATATCACACAGACATTTCAAATTCCTCACAAACACAAAGCACTTTTTAATTTATTTGTCCTGATTCAAAGGCTCTGTCCATATTCATATTTATCCTTAAATACAAATCAGCTATAAGGCTAAATACAGCCTGTCAGAATGACTGCATGTGTAATGTTAACATTTAAAAATATTATCAAGTCTTTATGTATTGAAAGTATTACATGGCAACATTTTTTCACATCAGCTTAGCATGTTTGTCAACAAATAATTGCCATTTTAGATCTTTAGTTTGTTAGTTGTCATTCAACCTGTCTGCTATCTTTCTCAGTTCTTATCTGAGTTGCTGTTTATCCCTCACAATAACCCTCACCCGTTCCTTTTGTATCCCTGTTATATGCATACTTTTGTTAAAAGGCCCTCGAGCCTCTTTGGTTTGTTCATTGTGTAGAGTCCGTGTTTTTGTAAATAAAATTCCATCTAAGGAACCTGCGCTGCGCCGCGCCGCACCTCGCCTCACGAGATGTGACAACAGGGGGTCCTCAACAGTCTCGACGTTTGGAGTTTATGATGCTCACTCCCATAAAACGTTAAAAAAATTGAGACGTGAGTATTTCATACTTAGTGTCATACTTATAGATTACGTGTGTGAACTAGTTTGGTTGCACACGGCGGAAGAATACACAGTATACGCAGAATATGCAGAATACACAGCAGTGACGCGGTGTGTGAGTGAGGGAGTTGGCGTCCCCCAGTATGCTTACCTGTGCCATTTTGGACACTCATTTTTTGTAATTTTTTCTGTTACTACAGTACAGTGTACAAGTACAGTATATTGATGTCCTTTTCTTTTTTCTGTTGCTTAGTTGTGTTTTTATGTTTTAGGTTATGATGTTAGTTATGTTAGGGTAGGTAAGTTACTTAGGCTAGGGTGTGTTTCTACAAAATTCGGGTTACATCTCTGTTGTAGGAAGGGATCTGTGTCATAACTCGAGAAACCCCTTTATTGTCTTTATGTCTCTGTGTGTCTGTGCAGTTATAGCTGACTAATAAAGGAATTATCTTTCAGTCTGTTAGCTAGTGTCTAGCCTGTTAGCTAGTATTTAGCCTGTTAGCTTTATTTTAGCCTGTTTGCTATCTTTCGGCCTGTTAGCTGACTGACCAGTCTAGTTCTTGCTAAGGGATTAAAAGGATCAGCCCCTCAGTTTGAACAGAAGCAGGTTCTTTTTCTATCAGTTTTTTCAGTGGTTCCTGCAGTAGCAGAAAAAGTCTGCTGTGTGTCTGCTATTTTATGACTTACATATTTATTTTAATACAGTGAAAAGTCCTTAGAAACATCCCAGCACCAGATCCTTTAACCATAAACCAGGACCTGAAGCTTCCTGCAGCTTCCTGAAGCTCACAATTCTCCTGAAACTCCTGACGCTCCTGAAGGTTAGCCCGGCCACTCTCAGGAGTTTGACTCTTTTATCTCTCTCCAATCTGGAAAGATTTCCCTCCACTGCTGATAATGTTATTGAGGTGCTCTCTGGGCACTGGCTCCGTTTCAGCCATGCTGGACACACGCACACACACACACAGACAGACACACACACAGAGGAACACAGGTTTTCTCTGTAATATCATAATTACAGCCACCTGCTGCTGCACTCACACATGTTTCTGCAGCTGCTGCCACAGGTGACATGGACAGAGAAGTGTGAACATCCTTTGCTTCACTGCTGTGTACTGCAGCCTATAACTCCAAATATACAGTACTGTGCAAAATTCTTGAGCCAACCCTCATTTCCATATAGTTTGCTTTGAATCACCTTGTTGGTAAAAAAAATATTTATCTTTGGTATATTGAGTAGATTAAATCAAAAAGAAATGGGAACAAATGTTTCACTGTGATAGGCTGCAAAGTGCCTAAAAATACAAGGAGCCTAGATAAAGGAGTTCCAGCCACTCAGCATTCAGCACCACCAGTTTAATGTAGATAAGTCGTGAATGACTCTTTTCTACAGATCTTTCAATGAGTCAATACTTACCTTTTCAGCTGTCTGTTGGTATGCTCTGCTCAGTGTGAAACAAATAAATGCCATATCTAAGGTCATTAAGGTGTGTAGCAGTGTTATTGGTGTAAAACTAAATAGTATGTCAGCACTGCATGAGAAACAGGTGATTAAAAAGGCTCAATGCATCCTGTTAAACTACAACCATCCTCTGCATTGTGAATTCCAGGCCTTACCCTCTGGCTCTCGTTTCAACTATCCATTAGTTAGAACCAACAGATATAAACACTCCTTTATACCATCTGCTGTCCAGTTAGGAATTCCACTAGGAAACAGATAAATTTGCTGAATTATTCTATTTATTCTTTTAAACCTGAGTCATGAAATGTTTGTGGGAATTTGTGTATATGTGTGCCTCTACTGCAAAAATAAATAAAGTCAAAAGTCAAATAAAGTATAAAGTGAAGTGAATTATACTGATCACCGCCTGATCATCTGGAATCATCTGCTCCTGTTTCTGCACTGGTTCAGGACTTCAGTTAGATGTGTTTTGTTCTGCTTCAATGATTCAGTAGGTCACTGAGTGTCTTAACAAACAAAAACGTTGTTGTGTATTGCACAACAATTTGAATTTCACTACCAGTCAAAACGTTTTTACCTCTTATCCATTTATTTCATAAACTGCAGATGTTTGTTCTTGTTAAACATTAGAAAGTTGCTGAGTGAACAAATATAAATGAAAATTTGTTTAAAAAAATAGTTGTGTGGTGATGCAGAGTCAAATTCTTGACTGTCCTTTAACTTCAAGTGCAGGCGTTAACAGTTTCATCACTTAATAGATTGCTAAATTTCTAATATCACAAATTTCATTCTTCATGTATTTACATGTTGAGTGACAATTAATGAACCTTGTCCTTTTTGTGGGTCACTAGTGATTAATCAAAGATATGGTGTTTTCTGGCAAATAAAGCCCGTTCATGCCCCCACGTTGATGCCGAGCCTGATGCTAAAGTTAAATTCAGATGCGATCAGGTTTTGAGGTTCATTATTATTCCATGCTGGTTTCTGTGGGAAATCAGTTCCTATTGATATGACGAATAAATGGACTGTAATTAAGTCTCTTTTTTCTGACATAACATCTTCCCGCGCACAGACAGAGATTAATGCAATATTGATCTCTGTAAGTAAAACTTGATTACAGGAGTATGTGCTGTATGGACGGCATGCACTTTCTCATGTGTGCTCAACAATCACTAAATTAAATATAATCAAAGTAAAACGACATTAAATTGAAAGTAAATTGGAAATTACATTGAAATCTTGCTTTTTCTTTGTGCGGGTTGTGTATATGCTCAGTAGGTGGTTTGTTATTTATTTATAATTTATCATTTTTAACGCTTAAGTGTGTAGCGTCACATGGTTGCGCCGCCTGACTACTTTCCATTCAAGTGCAGCGTCATACCAGTGTGATCTGGAACATCAATCACTGAACATTCTAACTGCTGATCAACACTGCAGGTTAATGGAGATTCAGGATTACAGTCGATATGCCGTCGTCTTTACACTCAGAGTTCTTTATTTATACTTTTATACATCTGAAAGTCAATCAGTAACGAAATGACATTAAACTCAGGCTGCATCACAGCTGACGAACCAACTGACGGACGGAGCGCCGTGCAGGACAATCAAGAGCCCAACACACACAACTCTTTACATTTTACACCTGACACACGTCAAAGCAGCAAACGGCCCTGCAGAGCTGTTGTTTTGGTTAGATACTGTCTTTAGAAACTGTCTTTATCCAGTATTTATCTTCTTCCTTATTCATTCATCACTACTATCGCACTTTAACCATAGCAACCACAAGAACGGGTGCTGTCGTACAACAAACATGATTATCCTGCTGAAAGTCAAACTCAAACAAGTCTGCTTAGCATCTTGGTGAACATTGTCTCCCTGACGAGGAGATATTTCAAAAATTAATGTCTTTATTTTTTTTTATTAATATATTTACGTCAAATAGACATCAGACGGTGATCGTCTGTCTGACACTACTGCTCTGAAGCTGCAGCTCTGCAGTCAAATGGCACAACCAGAGACAATACAAGAACAATTCACAACACAAAGTAACAGTTTGTCAAATTTTTGTGTGGAATGCTGGCGCGCAAGCAAAAACAAACTTAGCAACAATGGCAAAATGAGATATCCAACGGGTAAACTGGTTTAAATGTTTAAAGATGTGCTGGATCAGATAATGGCTAAAGAGTCACTACAATGAGCAAAATAAACTAAAAGATATGTACATCAGATCAAAAACAAAACACTCATTGCCTTGAAATGAGATCATTTCAGTTGCTAAGATTGCGTTTTCAAACAGGTGAGGTGCTACCCTCTTCAGCTTGAGGTGTGCACTCATTTTAGCGCTTTAGGCTGAAAAACAAAACAATCAGCAGCGAAACTAGTGACCTACTTTGCACTAAAATTAAAAGAGAAAACTTCAGACACCAGACGTCCCCTGGCAGGTCAACCACGTTTCTTGTGAGAAGGAGGTGGGGGTGGTCTTATTTTCTGCTGAACTATTCTTTCACCACTTAAAAGGAGGTAATGGGACATAGCCCAGTTTTTCCGCCCCGATGGTTCACCATCACACTCATGATGCCTGGGCAGAGTGCAGCCCATAATTTGATCCCAGCGCGGCAACAGCTGCCTGGGATGAGGCCAAGTAATTGGGGGGGTGGGTAATTAAAATGCATCTGCTGTGTCTTCTGTTTGAGCTTTTATTAAATGAGGAAGGTCAATTGTCAGCTCATTCCATGCTCTGAGGGCTGGGGTGGTGGAGTGGGGGGGCAGGGCTACAGCCTGAGGAAAATGCGACCAATCAGCTTCCAGAAGAGCAAAATTTGCAGGCCCGTAGGCAGCCGGCGCCGTAATCACAGCCCGAGAGGTGAGGACAATGATTAGCATCAGGAAGCTAATTGTCTGGAGGACATCCGTTAGGCTGCAGTCCACCTTTAATTAACACGGCCTGGAAGGGGCGCTGTCCCACTCGAATCAATCACAAGCCTCGTCACATTGCAAGCTCAGGTTTACAGTTTTTATGCCTCAGTTCCAGTTGAGGAGTCTGATGGCCTGAGGGAAGAAATTGTTCCCCATTCTGGCAGTGGAGGCCGGTATGCTATGGAAACTTTTTCCAAATGGGATGAGGGAAATGACAGTGTGTGAGGGGTGAGTGGGGTCATCCACAATGCTGGTGGCTTTGCGGATGCAGTGTGTGGTGTAAAGGTCTGTACCAGAGGGGAGAGAGACCCCGATGATCTTCTCAGCTGTCCTCACAATCCTCTGTAGGCTCCTGCGATCTGAAATGTTACAATTCCCATACCAGGCTGTGATGCAGCTGCAGAGAATGCTATGGTCCTATGGTCCCTCTATAGAACATTGGGGGTGGGGGTGGAAGGTGTGTTGGATCCTGGAGGAATGTTAAGGTACTGGAGGAACATTATGGTCCCAGAGGAACGTATTGGTCCTGAAGGAGTGCTGAGGTCCGGGAGGAACACAGCAGTTCTGGAGGATCATTGAGTTGTTTGGTTTCACTGTATACTATATATGACAAACACTTACATGCGGAAATGACAATAAACACTTGATTTGACTTGATATTCGTCTCAGAAATCAAATGGTGAAGCTCCTTGCTAGCGAAGGGGTCCAGCCTTGCTGCTCCCCTCCACACACTGCACGAGAAAGCAAAAAAAATCAATGTGGAGTTGTCACATATCAATGCATGGCATGTCTTCAGTGCCGATTCCGTTTGGCCGATGGTCAGAGATGTTACCTAGCAACCGTACTGTGCAAAAAGAGGGGCTGAATAGAGAGAAGAACATTGTATGGCAGATCCGAGCGCTGCTTTAATGGGTAGTGTTTATACGGTCTGAGCGCAATGTAAAAGCCACTCAGCGAGAGAGAGAGAAAGAGACAGAGAGAAAAAGTGAGAGAGAAGAAAGTGAAAGAAATTTTAAAAAAGAGAGAGAACGAGAAAGACAGAAAAAGACAGAGGGCAAGACAGCGAGGCAGAGAGAGAGAAAATGAGAGAGAGAACAAAACAGAAAGAGAGGGGAAGAAGAAAGACAAAAATAGAGAAAGAGAGGGAAGGAGAGAGAAGGGAGAAAGATATGACAGAGAAGAAAGACAGAGAGAGAGAGAGAGAGAGAGAGGGCAAGCGAGTTATCCAAGGCCAGAGATAAAAGCTTGAGGAGCGGCGGTTTGACCAGGCTCTCGCTCTCGCTAATAAGTCACCTCTCAAGTCTAATGGAATGGAAAACATTTACTCTGCATCCTAAAAAAACCAAACAAAAAATGTTATTTGTTGCTGCTGAATGAATAGGTAACAGGTAGTTCAGTCCAGCTCTGATAATATTGTGGGTCTCACAGAAAAGCAGCTGGATTAGCCCCCATCCCCCCCGCCCCTCCCCAACACACACACACACACAAACACACACCCTGTAATTGTGGCCTTGGTTTTTAAAAAGCTGAAAACACCTGACAAACTATCTATCTATCTCTCTTTCTATCTTTCTATCTATCTATCTATCTATCTATTTTTGTACATATATATGAAAAAAAAAAAAAAACAGACCTACATGGATATACAGAATATTTAAAGAATATATAAAGAATATTTCATATTCTTGTAGATTATGACTAATACTATATGAAAAAAAAGGTTTTACAGTGCTGGAATTGTTTTATATCATTGCAATATATATTGCAATGTACATTTTTTGTCTGTAGATTATGACTAATTCTGTATGAAATGACTTTCCAGCACTGGTAATTCATACATTAGTGCATTGCTGTGTTACTTTGCATATTTATAAGAATGGATAATTCCAAGACATCGGTGCTTAACTTGCCCTTTTCTCGTTAATATGCCATAATGCCTCATTATTTATTTACAAGCTCAGAATGTGGGAATTAGAGGATTTGTTCGTGTTCTCCTGGGTCGGGGTACAGAATCCGCCAGAATACAAATCTCTCGTTGTGTTTCAGAGACAGTCACGCCCCCTTTTTTTATTGGGGAGCATCAGTGCGTTGTGACCTTTAGGGTCGACATTGCCACCCCGCCTACTGAGAAGCACAGTGTGAGTTCTGGAGGATCACTCTGGAGGATCCACAGCCTCGTCAGAATGAAAATCAGCGCAGAGTCTTTAATGGTCGGCCTTGTTTGTCTGGACCTCTCCTGGCGATCGCTCGAGCACTTCGGGTTAATGAGAACTGCGATTAAATCCTTGCATTTTCTCCTGCCTCATACCTGGTGAGGCTCTGATAAGCTCCAAGCAGGAGATAATTATGAAACCTCATCAAACAACAGAGTATCCTCTCCTGTGATGTTTTTCTGCACTGAACTGAAAGGCTGCTTGATGAACTGTCGCTTCGGCACTCATTAACATGAGCTCTTCTGTGAGATGTTGAGGAACTTGAGAGGGGCAAGTCTAGAAATGCTTGTTTTGGTGCAAAGTAGCACCTTTTAACCCTTCAACCTGTAGTGCCTCACACAGCCTGACTACTTTCCATTAAAGTGTACTGTCACACCTGTGTGATTTGGAATGTTCAGGAATATTCTAACACTTCTAACTGCTGATCAGCGCTGCAGGTTAATGGAAATTCAGGATTACAGTCGATACGCCATCATCTTTAAACTTAGAGTTTTGTATTTATACTTTTATACATCTGACCGTCCATCAGTAACTAAATCACACTAAACTCGGGCTGCATCCCACCAGCTGACACACCAACTGATGGATGGAGCACCGTGCAGGACACTTAAGAGCACAACATACACAGGCAAGAAACACGCAGTTGCTTTTTGACGCTGTAACACACATCCTTACATTTTACCCAACTATTGAACCACCTAACGCACATCAAAGCAACACAGGCAAACGACTTTGCAGAGCTGTTGTTTGGCTACATGTCATTATAAACTGCCTTCATCAAGTATTTATCACCCTTACAATGGCACTGTAATTGTAGCAAACACAGTTGGTGCTGCTGAACGAGTCAAAATCAAGCAATTGACATCATCGTCAATGTCAACATCGTCTCAAAGACAAGGAGATGTTTAGCTGGAGTGAATACAAGAACAATTCTTCACACAAAGTAATGGACTGTCTAATTTTAGTTTGGAACACCAGCGCACAAGAAAAGAAACTGATCAGATTGAACCAAAGTTTGTTCGTTTGTAGTGTGAAAATGCTTTTTTGGACTTTTGGATCAGTTACACAGAGAAAGGAAGAGACATACTGGGAGAGGAGGAGGCACATGGAGAGAGGAGGAGACACACATAGAAAGGAGGAGACACAATGGGAGAGGAGGAGGCACACAGAGAGAGGAGGATACACACTGGGAGAAGAGGAGACACACTGGGAGAGGAGGAGACACACTGGGAGAAGAGGAGACACACTGGGAGAGGAGGAGACACACTGGGAGAGGAGGAGACACACTGGGAGAGGAGGAGATACAGAGAGACAGGAGGAGGGACACAGAGAGAGGAGGAGGCACACAGAGAGAGGAGGAGGCACACTGGGAGAGGAGGAGACACACTAGGAGAGGAGGAGACACACTAGGAGAGGAGGAGATACACTAGGAGAGGAGGAGACACACAGAGAGAGGTGGAGGCACACAGAGAGAGGAGGAGACACACAGAAAGAGGAGGAGACACGGCGAGTGAAGGAGATACATGGAGAGAGGAGGAGAAACATAGGGAGAGGAGACAGAGAGTGAGTTGGAGACACAAAGAGAAGAGGAGACACACAGAGAGAGGAGGAGGCACACAGGGAGAGGCGACACATGGACAGAGGAGCAAACACACAGGGAGAGGAGGAGACACACTGGGAGAGGAGGAGGAGACACGAAGAGAGGAGGAGACACACTGGGAGAGGAGGAGGAGACACGAAGAGAGGAGGAGACACACTGGGAGAGGAGGAGACATGGAGAGACAGGAGGAGACACACAGGCAGAGGAGGAAACACACAGGCAGAGGAGGAGACACACAGGGAGAGGAGGAGGTATGAAGAGAGGAGGAGGTACGGAGAGAGGAGGAGACACCCAGAGAACAGGAGACAGGCAGAAAGAGGAGGAAACAAAGTGAGGAGAAGACACACAAAGAGAGGAGGAGACACACATAGACAGGAGGAGAGACATGAGGAGAGAGGAGACACACAGGGGGAGGAGAAAACAAAATGTTGAACTGTCATTTGGTCCATCTCACTTTCCACCAACCCACAATGAGGTTATAAGGAGTGTTTCAACCCTGCCCTTTATGAATGAAGCAGCCAGTCAGGATGGAGATCATTTACATATATCACTCTCACAGACACAGTAACTGAAAACAGCCTGTTTAATTGTAAGGGATAAAGAAAGACAGTCTTGGAAAAATTAGATAAAATAAATGTTGTGAGTGGACCTTGGGGCAAAATAAATAAATAAATACACAGAAAATGTAGTGTCTGGGCCTTTTAAAGAACCGTCCACGCCTGAGAGGTTCTTCAGGGAACTGAAAGGACCCTTTTCAGCATCTTTATTTTTAAAAGCGCTCCAGATAATAAGCCCCCGCTTCTTTTTAAAACATTTGCTTTCCTCAGCTCCAGCCTGAGAGCAGTGAGGGCTTCCCCGGGGCGCACGGCACTCCAAATAGCAGCCTGCCAAACTCGGGAAGCCATATCTGTCTATTTATTTGTTTGTTTATTTATTTACTTGAAGATCCTGCAAATGGAGCTTTCTGCTCTTACTCTTGAACTTCATCAAGAAAAAGCAACATATTTAAACTTTAAAAGTGGGTTTTCTAATCAAACTGCTGGTTTTATTTTTTTATTTTTTATTTTTTTTTCAAGCATCACAGGCAAATTATACCTGGGTTAGACATCTGAGCCCAGACAATTGAAGCTGTGGTAGTGTGTGTGTGTGTGTGTGTGTGTGTGTGTGTGTGTGTGTGTGTATGTACTTTAAACTGAAGCCAATTGGTTTCTCTGTTCCTCTGCTTGTTATCTGCCTGCAGGGCGGATTGGGAGAGGATTCACTTCCAGAATTTGTTTTACCTCGTCCTCTCTCACCTCTTTGAATTACTCCACTTTCTGCAGCCGCTTTATCAGCACCAGAGCAAAGGAGAGAAAGAGAGAGAGAGAGAGAGAGAGAGAGAGAGAGAGCTTATTCCACATGTCAGAGTCGCAGCCTTGAGTGTAAACAACCAGAACTGACAAATACGAGATCAAAATGTGGAGGATATGATGATGGGTGTGGGGTTTTTGGTGGGGAGGGGGGTGGTTTTCTTGCCAGATTCGGCCGAATGTGACTCTCATGTGGTGAAGGACGTCTCGGACGCTGGATCCTCTGATGTGTTTCGATGGCTGATGGTTAAATCGCTGAGAGAGCGAGTGCGGCAGAGGACACACTCCTGCTTCACCCTCCAGCCGATGGATCGGATCCATTTCCTCAGCCTGGCTGCTGTGATACGTCTGTGAGGAGTGTTCCCTCATAGGCCACAACAACATCAAAGAGTCTGTGTAGATACCTTTCGAAATGAACGATCCGCCATCATCTCCTCCCTGGGCTCTGAAAAACATCTCCAAGACACTCAGATGCGGATTCTGACACACCGTTCGCTTCAGATATGGACAGCAGTGCATTAGCATGGCAAAATCTCAAACCGTTTGGACTTTTGTCCATTTTTAAATACTTAAAACATAACATTAACTAACATTAATCACCGCTGTCCTCTAAAGGTGATAACAAATATCAAACAAACTTAGTTACTCGCCGCCAAGCTCTAAAGGTTTTATTAACATCAAATTCTGAAAAAATTACTCTCCATCTAAACAGTACTCACGACATCTTCTAAGTGTTAACATCAAATAAAAAAACACATTTACCGCTGCCCTCTAAAGCTCTTATTAACAAACATCAAATAAACAAATGTTACTCACTCCTGCCCTCTAAAGTAACATGACCGTTTTTCCTGTGAACACAGCACAGCACACAGTGTGAACAGAACAAAATTATTCTTCTGCATTTAACCAAGTGAAGTAGTGGGCAGCCAAGAACACAGCGCCCAGGGAGCAGTGAGTGGGGACGGTACCTTGATCAAGGGTACATCAGTCGTGCCACAAGCAGTCCTGGGATTTGAACCCACAACCTTCTGATTGAAGGGGCAACTTTGTAACCACTAGACATTGTGTTTGTTCTAAAATGCTGCATATTTGTATGTATTTTTGATATGACACGTATTTTAAAATAATAGAAAAAACATAAAAGAATGTCACTGAACTTTTATCAAATGGACAGATATTTGGATTTGCTTAATATTGTATTTCAAACCAGTATTTGATGATGTATTTATTTATTTATACCTCCAAACGAGAAGAATGTGTAACTGATGTTGGTTTTCTACACTAAACATCTGCATTTTATTCATTTTACTGCATTAGTAACCCTAAATAACTGCTCAATAAGTGTCAATTTTTACAAATCAATCAATACATTTCAACTTTGATGTGTACATGAAAATTCCTGAATATGGGCACTGGCCCACTGTTCCCATCTGAGTGCATCCTGAGATCACAGGCATCTCTGAAGTGGTATTTACAATTTTATATATTTTATGTTTATTTATGATATTTATGATAGCAGGTGAAGGCAGTATTGTCTTTGTGATCGACTGCTGTCCACCAAACAAATCGGAGTCGGTCTTGGCCCCAGGAAAGCTAATCCAGGACTTCACTGGCAGCTGAATTGATGGCTGCATTATTGTGAATATCAATTACACTTCGGTCCTGAAGCAATCGGTCAGGCCGGGCTTCAGAGCCTGCAGATAATTGGTTGTGTTATCAGCAGAGAAACAGGCAAATCTGTTCCCTCCTGAAAACAATCCGGACAATTAGCTCTGTTCTTTAATTCATGTAGACGAGGCCTCTCGAAAGGCACCAGCTCTGTAGATGTCGAGTGTCTGCAAATTGAGGGCTTGAAAAACGTATCAGTGAAAACAACCTGCCAGCAAGAAGAAGTGAACTTCTGAATCAAACCACGGTCTGACATCCAGCGGCTTCACCGTCCGTCAGAGGCTCCACATCAGTTGCATTACGAGCCAATCCATTCAAAGCAGACTTCAGATGCTGTGAGACGGGCAGGGCTGAAGTCTTCTGCCTGTGAAAGTGCAGATATTCACTGATGTACAGAACAGCTTTCAGACAACTGCAGACTCGATAACGCCAGTTCTGCCTTCGCGTCACAAAACATAACATCTTTTTGAGAAGGGGACCCTCGGAGCCGTCTTCTCTGGTTGTTTTCAGCTCCAGTGCGAAGATAGACACTCCAGGAAAGACCACGTTTCTGCAGAGAGAGTAAACAACAGTAAACAACTGCTTTTCTGTATATATATATACAGGGAGTCCTACCCTCAGTCACTTACCTATCCTAACACAGCTGTGAAATCACAATCTTGAACATAAAAACACAATTAAGCCACAGAAAAGGCCACATAAAATGACATAGATATACTGTACTTGTACACTGTACTGTAGTGACAGAAAAATTACAAAAAAATGAGTGAGCATCATAAACTCGAAATGTCATATGTTGTCTGCCCTGCTTGTCTCCAAATATCCAAATATCTGTCAGTTTTATGGGATTTTCTGTGATTTGGGCACTAAACGAGTCTGTATCTACCGAATTGGGCTATTTCTCCCTTTAGCCTGAAATCCAGCACTCTGGAGAAACAGACTGTTTTCAGGGTCTGCACACATTTTGTACATTTTGTAAATTTTTTTAATAAGATCCATTTCAGGATCTTATAAAACATAGAAGAAATACAAACAGTTCACACACAATTGTTCTGCATTTTATTGAAGGCACTGCAATATACAGTTCTATTATCTTTTTTAAAAAAAACCTCTCTGCTTCAGGGCAATAATGATTAAGCATAATCAGATGTGCCGTAGTGTGAGAACCACTAATAGGTCACATAACGGAGAGGGAGGAAAATATTTTCCATCAGAACTTTGATATTTCATGTATTACATGTATATTTTACTTAAAGTACTATCTACATAGAAACATCAAGTACCGATGCATCAGCTTGGGTAGCAATTGTAATTTCAGGCTTTTTCTGGAGAATTAAATTGACCCCAAGCATACAGGATGTTGGTAAATTTGAACATAGCATGAGGGTTAAGGATAACAGTTAGTCATACAGACTCTGAAGCATATGTAGATCTATTATGGATCAATGAAGTGTGTGATGATTAAGACATGCAGTTAGCGCCATGCTAATTGGTCTTGTATAAGCTTCCATTACTCGCAGCTACATTAGCCTCATAGCTGGGACTCCGAATGTGTCTTGGCAGATTTACACTTGATGGGGGTTGTGAACTATTGCTTTAATGAGAGTTTACTGCCTAAAAACATGGGAACTTTCAGAACAGAGTGGTGTCTAAATGAAAGACTACAGCACAAACAGCCTCTAAAGGCAGAGCTATTATCTGTAGTGGGTGTTATTTCACTACCGTGGAGTTTACTGCCTCGTCCGGCCGCCTTGCCAACTCAGCCATGCATTTGAACTTATTGATTATGTGGCTGTTCATTTGGTGGGGAGGAGAAGTGCAGCGGCGCTGAGTTCCCCTCATTCAACTCAACAAATGAGTTTGTTTAGTGAGCGGCATCCATCTCCTCCTGAGACATTTTAAGAGCAGCCACCATAGAAAAGTTTCCAAACAGGTAATACAGTTTCCATTTCCAGAGGCTGCACTGTACAAATGATATCCTGAAGCTGAAATCATCTCAAATCTACTCAACAGAACATTAATGATCAGGTTACAATGTTTCCTGTCAAGGTGGGGGTGTGTATTATATTAGTCATTGAGTGAACAGTCAATTTTCAATGGGCGATAGAATCTGATACACTTTGAGAAGATCCAAGCTGTGATGTCTGGACGAACATCTCCAGCACAGCAGGTCTTGGGGGCGGGGGAGGGGGGGATGGGGCAAGGTGGGGGTTGGG
>JBBPCX010111042.1:0-21297 GCA_037974365.1 Hydrocynus forskahlii
AACTTGTGTTTGTGTGTATATATATATATATATATATATATACACACTGCCAAGTAACCTAGTTTATAGAAGGAGGCTTTTTTATATTTTTCCCAAAATGTATGTAGAAGTTTTTTTCAGAGGGATTTGACATGAACTGTTTAGTCAGAAACAGTTGCTCAGAACTGTTTAGTCAGAATTGTTCAACTGTTCCATTGCTGCCTATTATATCCCACCACTCAGCAAGTGACACTGTAACAAGATAATCAATGTTGTTCATGTCACCAGTTTTAATGTTGTGGCCTATGAGTTTATAAGTCATTGCTCTATGATGCACCACTTCACAGAAAACCACTTTGATCTTAATGACCTTCCTCTTTAGCTCTCTTTTAACAGCAGGTTGCCCAGCTACATGATGGTCAGAGATTATTCTTGGATAGTTGTTCATTTATTGGCACATGAAAACAGGACCCAGTGAATGTGTGAGGTCACATGTGCTGAGCCAGTCAAATGTTAGAAGTCGGAACTATTCGGGCCAAGCATCGCTTTCTGCAGTTGCGTGATTTGGCCACACGAGGGAGCTCGTCACCACATAGTTAAATGCATCTCTGATGAAATTGATCAGCTTGTCTTTCTAAGTTCCCTGTAAGTTTAATTAGACGCTTAAACTGGCTGTAGAGAAATAAAGATCAGGATCATCACATAAACAAAACAAACTAAGCAGTCTGAGTGTGCATACACACACACACACACACACACACACACACACGTACAATATTTCACCTGTTCCACTTCTCTACTTCTTTTAGTAATATTGATATTAGTTTATTTGTATATCCCATTACCATACGTGAAGATCATTCAATGTTCTTTACAGGAGTAAAAATATTAATAAAGAGCATAAAATTTTATTATTAATAAATAGTAATATTAGTAATATTCACATACAGTATTTTACTTTGATCAGAACAACTTTTCTTCTTCTAGTGGTAATAGCAATATTAGTAGTCAAGTCAAGTTTATTTATACAGTCCATTATCTTACACAAAGGTCAATGTGCTTTACATGAATAGAATAAAAATATTCATAGAAAGAAAGAAATAGCAATACAAATGAATAGTAATATTTATAAATAGTAATATTAGTAATTGTAGTGATATTGTTCTTACATGTTATTTCTGTGTAGTTATCTCAGTGCTTGTAAATGATGCACGCAAATGATTTCAGCTCAGTAGAGTTCAATGGTGTCACACGGATCCAGACTGTCCTTGATGTGTTATCAGGCAGACCCATTCACAGGCCAAACATGTAGTGTGTAATCCAAATACTTTAGCGCCGACACATTCCACTGGGTTACTGGAAAGCTGTACACCTGATTCAGCTCAATGCGTGAGATGAATCAGCTGGGTTAGAGCAGGCAAACACACTAAACCCTTACACAGACATGTTCTCTTGGATCATCTTGGGTGGGCTCATTTTCAACCACATGTTTAGGCTGAATCTCAAATTACTCCCTGCTCCCTATAAAGTGCACCGATGGTGAAATAATGGCTTCAGATTTTGCATAGTGCATTACATGTGGAAATATGTAAAAACATTTGGACTGTAAGTTTTCCGTACTGGACATTCTACATTTCAGAATCAGAATAATCCGAATCAGAAAACGTTATTGATCCTGGAAGAAACTGCGTATACTATGACTGCACAGACACACAAATACAAGAAGCTGATATTCAGCCTCGCTATATTGTGCCCTTATGATGGATGTTTTATGCTGAGTTCCAGTTGTACACTAAAACATTAGTACTATACTTATGTGCCCTAATTTTAAAGGAGCATTCCAGCACAGAAATTCTTCATAAGTAAATCATTAGGATGTAAACAGAGTCACATATCTGTTAAAATCACATGGCAAACCTAGTCCAGACTGGTCTCATTTGTGGTTCCCTACAGGTGGAATGAACTTTGGATAAAAGTGACTGCCAAATGAATGTAATGTAATGTAATGTAAAGGCATTCAGAGAGTTCTGAGGGGAAATTGATGATTCTAGATAAACTTACAGAGTTGTGCACAGCAGTGGTGATAGGAACCAGATGTCTGAAGTGTTTAATATTTATTACAGGTGACATTAATTACAATATGAAATGATTGCGAGCTGCATGACACGTTTCATAGATATTGGTTTTATGAGATATTTGAGAATGTCAAAATCTCCAATCCATTCAAGCCAGAGAGGCACATGCAGGGCACATGCAAGGTAAAATAGTGCCTACAGAGATCCATCCATCCCTCCATCTGTCCATTCATCCGTTTATTATCTGAACCAGGCTGCAGGAGCTTCTAAAGCCTATCCTACCTATCTTAACTTTGGACAGGTTGTCAGTTCTTCAAAGGAGATCCTCTTATTTCTAATGTACCAGTGTTTTATCATCACAGCATTACAGCTTAATATCAGCAAAAGAATGCGGGAGACACATGTAGGTTCACTGGTCATTCTGATTAATAAGAAAGAATTCAATAATCAGTATTCTTTGTTTGTCACATACATAGCTATACGAGTACAACTTAATATAGTTACAGTAAAGAAAAGAGAACGTTAAAGTCTGGAACTAAGTAATGAAATTATATGTAGAAAAAAAATACTTAAATCAACATTACAAGTGTAAACAAGTGTGAACAAACATTTACAAATGCAAACAAAATCTGAAGGGTGAACAGAGGAAACATTTGCACTGTCAACATTGTGACCCCTGGTTCCATTCGCTAACACTGTAGAGAAATCTGAGTCTACCATGAACCGTGAACCATTTCATGCCACTTTGATCTCAGTGGTTGAACTGTGCGGCTGGAATTCCTCTTAGTAGTGTAACATCTTGGTAAGTTTAGTATGAAAAAGAATGCATAATGTAATGCATGCCTTGGAATAGAAAGAAATGATGAGGTTTATATGTGTTATTCAAATTCCAGAGGACTGTCGTTTAAAAGAAGCTCACCACGAAACAGAGTCAAAGTTAACCAGTGATTTAATTCTTGCAGCAAGGGAACAAGTCACACAGCAGACCAATGTCTTACAGAGGAGATATTCGAAGTCAGCTAGTCTGACTTCGCTTTACATATGCAATGCCTACGTGATAACCATACATTGTTGTTTGCCTTAAGCATTGCCTTTGATTAACTTGTGAAGTGCTGAGAGAGCTAAAACGTGTATGCAACCGCAATTACAGGAACTCTACTTCGAAGGTTACATTGCAGGGGAGGGGGCGATGTCCTTCTCCACATTCCTCTTGCAAGCAGAGAGCGCCTCCTCAAAACATTTCCTTTTCAGTACATAAGTGAGAAAGATAAGTCACACAGAATTCATTACAGAGTTTCTAAACTAGGCACACACACGCATGTATATAAAACCCACCGTTACGGTTAACTGCTCAATAATTATGCATGAAAAGTAATACATAAAGATGATACATAGGTGAAACAGAAAGAGAATATCAATTCTTCTAACAATATGCCATCATTTTGCAACTATTAAGGCTTCTTTGGAACTACCTGTGACTTTGAGCAATAAGTATTTTGTCACAGGCTTGAGCATCAATAGGAGTAGTAGAAGCACCTCAAAACCAACCACATTTTACAGCAATGCACAAAAGTCAACAGATTTCGCAAATGCATGTTGGATTTTCAAATGTGCCTTTTTTTGGAACTACCAGTGAATTCAAGCAACAAATATTTTGTCACAGGCTTGAGCATCAATAGGAGTAGGAGCAGCACCTCAAAATCCACTATGTTTTTCAGGAATGATCAGATTTCGAGAATGCGTGTTGGTTTTTCAAATATTTTCACCTTCAGGATTCAGCTTCACTATGAAACCAGTATCCTGCATTAGAGCAGGAGTAAAAGTGTCCAGGGCCAGGATGGGAAACCACTGCTGTTCTGTATACACTCTTCTACCTCTACACTCATTAACTCCTACAACTCCAGCTCTTCTCATACAACTGTCCAGCTCTGTGGCTTCACTGACTTGCTGTCTTGTGTGTTGTTCTCTCCTGCGGGCCCCTCCAGAGCAGTTAGTGTTGACCCCTCTTAGCCAGGAGTCACCCTGCCGGCAGGACCAGCCCATGAGCTCCAACATGTGCTCCCGCCTGACAGACAGGTTTGAGAAAAGTGAGTCCCCCCACCACCCTTCTGCCCTGATGCAGGCTGCTGCCCGGACCCCCACCCTCTACTACCCCTTTGCTGCTTGGAGCCTTTAGGTGCATGACTCTACTTGCTTTTACTACTTTAATATTTTGCATCCACAGCGACACACTGCATGGATAGTGATCGTTCGGCCAGATGTGTGCAATTTTCCTCAGTCATGCCTGGTGTCTGAGGATCATTTCTTTAGTTTTGGTGCCAGAGCTACAAGGCTGATGTAGCCAACATGTAGTGGAAGCTTATACAGTCCTGTGCAAAAGTCTTAGACACCTGAGAAAATTATATTAAAAACCCGTTTAACCGAACAGCAAGGTGTTTGAATGTATACAAATAATACATTGTAAATAGTAATTTTATGGATGTGTTTACTTAATCATTCCCAGCCCTCCTTTCATGGAAGCCCAGTATTAAATTGTAGTTCTCATCAGATTAAATCAGGAGCTCCATGTAAAGGCTGGACGTGAAATCTGGAGTCGAACCTGTGTTCTTCCAACCAGCTCACAAAACTTCATGTAATTTTTACAGAAAAAACAAATCCTTATATTTTTTTATTGCTTTCTTGTTTGTTTGCATTAATTCTACTGTTAACTTTTGTATTTGCTGCCAGAAAGACCCACACTGCTCAGATATATGGCTTTAACCAGTTTGCACAGATCTTATCTTTGCACAGCTCTGTAGTTATAAGTTAGTGGGCCTAAATCATCACAAATTCACCTCAAACCGAGTTGTTAAGTATCTCAAATAGACTCAATTATGTGGTTTCTAACCCACTTTTGTCCATTAACTGGACTGTGGATTCTGACACACAGTGGTATACAGTGCCAAAAACCACAAAAGCAAGTCTGTTAGAGGTTATTTATCAGTTTGACACAATTTGAGGTTATTCGGGCATCTTACATGATGCTAATCTGATAGCCATAGACATCCATTACCTGTTAGCCACATTAGCTTTGCAGCTCCAGTAGAAAAATTAAAGGAAGGACCTTCTCGACTGATAAGACTGTATTTGAGGTGAGTGGAAAATTGTGCAAAGTTGGTATTTGGCTCTACCATCACTTGAACAGAAACTTTCTATCTTACAAACTTCTTCACAGCTTCTAACGGCCCTGGACATTACATGTACTGACCTACACACGTAAACAGCATGCATGATGGGAAGTGCCAGAATGCAAGCAGCCGTTTCAAAACAACCATTTGTGTGTGTGTGTGTGTGTGTGTGTGTGTGTGTTTGGGGGGGGGGGAGAATCTTTGTGTTAGAACTAGAGGCACTAGCTTGTGAAAGAGTTGCATGGCTGTTAGGGGTGTAAATCTCTGCACTTAGAATCATTTATCAATTATGCTTGTTTAGGAATTATGATTACTTAGGTATTTAATTCAAAATTAATTAAAAAAAAACATGAACTGAATACACAAATGTTACTGCAAGATTTGGGATCTCAGTTGTGGAACAGACCATAAAAACCAAGTTTTGTATTCAAAATCTATTTTGGCCCTATAAAATGAGTTCCTTTTTTGAAAATGATTGTAATATTACATTCCAGCATTTCAGAATCGATGCATATTTACACCCCTAATGATGGCGGCTGGTGAGCGGTGCATGGGGGGCCCTGGCTTGCTGGGGGCTGCGAGTGCGCAGCTGCCTTTAGTGGGATTAGCTCGGGTTAGGATTAGATCCAGGTGAAGTTGCCAAGCCGACAGGGTGAGGATTTACAGGGGCCTTGCCTACACACATGTCTGTGTAAGAGGCTTTCACTCCTCCCTCGCCCTCTCCATCTCCGTGGCGACCCGGCGCGGG
The DNA here is from genome assembly GCA_037974365.1 of Hydrocynus forskahlii. Lineage (NCBI taxonomy): Eukaryota > Metazoa > Chordata > Actinopteri > Characiformes > Alestidae > Hydrocynus > Hydrocynus forskahlii. The sequence goes on from JBBPCX010111042.1 coordinate 5,970, forward strand.
ACACCCCAGGGTCCGCACTGGGACGGAGACCCGCCGATCACGTTGGACACAGCACCATGGCGCGGAGAGGGCGGGCTCGGGGCAGACGGCAGTCCGTAGGTAACAGCTTTCCAAGCTTCCGTGTGAAGTGATCACTGCAGGCAGTTACAGTCAGGGCAGGACGAAACAGTGGGGTTCAAACCGCAAACATTTGGGGACATTAAGTTTTTGTAGTAACGCAAATGAGCATGATTAATTGGTAAATGACATTAATGTAACATTAACCTACCGAATTCTGGGGTTATCATTCAGTTATTAATCCATTTATTCTGGTCTTAAACTAATGTGCATGCAATAATATAGAAAGAAGAGCCAGTTATGAGAATGTAGAGCGTGTATGAGAGTGAGGTTTACTCTAAGAAAAACAATATTTCAAGAATTTCACGTGTACACTACTAGTCACACACTGAGATTTTCTACATTTGCGTGTTACTCACTTAATATTTGCTAAAAATACACAAAATATTCTTTGCCATCATACATTTACAGTATGTTCACATTTCAGGACCTTTATTATCCTCAGTGGTCATGTTCTGTTTTCATCTCTACTGATCACGGATCACCAGACCAGGGTTGGATATTTAACGAGTTATTAAGTGACAGCCAGTGGGATGAAATTAGTGCATTAACAGTTAAAGGACAGTCTAGAGTTTGACTCTGCATCACCACACAACCATTTAATAAGATGTCAGACATGCACTGTTACAGATTCTTTACACCTTGTAAACTTATTTGACATATTTTCATTTATATGTTGTTCACTCAACAACTTTCCAGTGTTTATCAAGAATAAAAATCTGCAGTTTATGACATTAAAAGAAACTGGAGTTTGCAAAAAATTTTGACTGGTAGTGTAAGTAAATCTCTGATCATACAATGATTCTTATAAATTACTACATTTTGATTTGATTAATTCCATAAAAACTTCAGAATTAATTTTGAAACGTCCATGCTATTACGCATAGAAGTTGTGACAATAATTGAAAGAGTAAATTTCATTCTAATAAGCCATATATTTTCTCCTCTGGTTGTGGTGTCAGCACATTAGCACTCAAAGCTTTCAGGCGTTTAAACCACACCATGGGCCAAAACAACTTTAGTGCTGCCATGATTACTCAATTAAAATGAATTACGCAATTAAAAATAAATCAATTGCACAAAACAATTTAAAGGATAAGCCGAGAATCAACAGGCCATTACAAAGCCCTGTTCTGAACATTCTCCGGTGCTTAAATCGTCTTCATGTGCATCACTGAAAGAGGAAACTGGTACAGTCATTTACAGACCTAATGTTAACGAAATGAAATGAAATGTTAGAAACTGCGTGTATGTAACGGAATCCACACAATCTGTGGTGACAGCTCTAAACAGTAGTTTGGTAAAAACAAAAACAAAAAACTGTCAAATCACTCTTTAGCATCTTGATTGCTAGGCTTACTAGTGTGAGAGACATGTTTTCATGTACGTCGCTCTGGATAAGAGCTTCTGCCAAAGGATGTAAACGTAAAGTGTACTGGAGTGTAAATGTTTTACGTTATTAGCTATTAAATCATGAGTGAATTAAAAAATATTTTTTTATTTAAAAATTAAAAGTTAAAGCAAGAAAACTTGCATTTTAAAAGCCAGGGTGTCACCTAGCCACCCATTCCAATTTGGACTCGCTAATTCTGGGAAATCCCTGATGCCTTAAGACAGGGGCCACCAATGTTATCCACAAAAGACTGATGTGGCTGCAGGTTTTCTTTCCAGCCAAGCAGAAGCTCGGCCCATCTAATGACTCAGTTGTTTAAGACCTATTGATTAAACATGTGGAATCAGGTGAGCTTCTGCTTGATTTGAATGAAAACCTGCAGTCACACCGGACACCGGCCCTTGGCAGATGAGATTGGTGACCCCTGCTTTAAGGGCCTAAAGGGCAGTTCCATTACTACATTAGCACAGCTGAAGTCTATTAGACGAGTCCTTGGAGGGACGGTCATTCGGCTGTGGAACACAATGTGACTTGGCAGACAAAGCTGTTTAAAACCATAACAATCAATGTTAAGCACTGTTATTTATGACTGCTAATATAACCTCATTACTTTGCCTACCCGGGCAGACTAAAGAACACAGACTAAAGGACATGTATACCAAAGCATATAGCCAGACTATGCCGTTATTCTCAAAATGTTTACACCCCATACCCTCTTGACTAACTTAGACTAACACCTGAGAAAGGTGAGTTAAAGTTGGTCAAGGCCTGTGAACTGTATTGAAATAGGTCTTTCAACAACAGCAGTTTACTGTTAAATGTGTCATTCTGGAGAAACAAAAAGCCAGCATTGCACACAATAGTGGTGATAGGAACCAGACGTCCAAAATGTCAAATACTCCAAAATCTTCCTTATGCAAAAGGTTACTAGTTGAAATGATTATGAATGAATTGCTTAATGCCCAAGACATTGTTTTACTCAAGTGTTGAAACGACTTTGGTTTAAAACATATTTTTGGAAGCACATTCATAGTGGAAGGCCACATTCCAGGCTTTATTAGGCAAAATAGGCCCCAAAAAATGTTTTTTTATTTATCACAATTAAGATATATTAACTGTTCTTATATACTCTGAAGATGAGTGTAGGGTCACTGATGCTTAGACAGTAAATAAAATGACTATACTGAGCTGAATTTGGCCAAAGCATGTGAACAGTTTTGAAATAGGCCTTTTCTTTTTGACAATCAGTGTACGAGTGTATGATACAGTGTCCATACTTCATGCTTTCGGTGTGTGCTGCTGGTATGAGGCTAAGCTAGATTAGCCTCTGTGTTTTTGGCTTAGCTCCAGTACTGCCGTGTTGCTGAAGCTTTGAAACCCACACTAATATTGTCATGCGAGGCCTTTGAGAGATGTGAGATTACAGTCGGGGTAATTAGTAGCACTGAAGGCCGAGCGCTCCGAAGCGATACGGCCTCGGAAAGGGAAAGAACGAGTGCGCCGCTACACAGGCACTTTCTGAATGAATAATGCAGGCCAGCCCCATTCATTATTCAAAGCCATGTCCTGCTTTTTAGTCGCGCGAGTCGGGCCGGAGGCCAAGCTGTGACCTGGCTGACCTCATACATCGCTATAGGTCAAGCGCAGCGTCCAGGTCCAGCCAGAAGTGACCAACGAAGGATATACAGTTGGACACTCATGTAGTTTCCGTTTCTCTGGAGTCCCCCTCAGATTCACACTGAGCTTTGGCCAGATTATTGTATTCAAGGAATCTCCTAAAAGCACCCCACCAATTTCTGCCACTATACCACCAATCATTAGAGGATTATGATACAAAAAAGTTATTCAGAGTAGTTTAATGTAAATTGTGTCATTCGAGACAAACAAGAAAAGTTAGAATTGCTCACAATGGTGGTGATAGGAACCAGATGTCCAAAATGCTTAATGCCTTTCTTATACCTCATATAAGAGAGTTATTAAGGTTATGAATACACTGCCTGATGCCAGTGACATGTGTTTGGTTTAAAACATATTGTTGAAAGCACATTTATGGTGGATGGGTACATGCCAGGCATTATAAGGCAAAATAGTGCCCACAGAAAATGTTTTGATTTACTATTAACTTGTTTTAACTTTAATAAAAAAAACAAAGAAGACAAGTGTAAGACAAGACACTGATGCTTAGATAGTGAATAAAATGTAGATAGTTCCAGTTCTTATCACACTGCTGTACAGAAATCCAAGTCAGTTCCACATAAAAACTGATCTGGTTAGGATCTTGTTCGATTTGAAATATTGCACTAAACTGGAGCTGTAACAAAACACACATTTCTTGACAGAATATGGAATTTTTACGGTTACAGTTTACGGTTAAAAAAAGATACATAAATAGGAAGTTAATAATTTTAAATTTTTCTTTTGCTGTATTAGATTCACTGTGTCTATTAAAAACGTATAAGTATATTATTATGTCCCACCCCCTTTTCAGATTTACCAATAAAAATACACCAAGAGTTTTCCTTTTTTACAACTACAGATTCAACACCGTCGCTGACGTGTTTTCATACAAGGAGGTTAAAAGGCCACGTAGAATTGACACTAGAGGAGATGCTGTTTCTGTTTGGTTTTGTGCTGTAGTGAATGCTGGGAGTCTAGGGCCACACCCTTATTTAACAGATGTCTGTGTTCTGAAGGATGAACTGCACATGGTGAACATCAGGCTGGCACCCCAGGGGAATCATCACCAGAAATCCTGAATGCACTATTTTTATTTTCCATTTACAAACACTAGCTGAACATTGATTCATTCATTGTCTATAACCACACTAGGATTACAGGTACAAAGGGACAATTTAATTTCCATAAAATTCCATAATAAGTAATATAAGCAGAGCGTGAAAATATTTTTTTTCAAAATCTAGAAATTTTATATGAACCCAGTTGTGCTGTTGAATCAGATACTGAGACTTTTTGGTGGACCTGCTACCCTTTACATCTCGAGGACTTTTTTTCCCAGTTCCAATAAAATTACCTTTCTAGACTGGCTTTTATCACAACAATAATTTTAATACTCTGAACAGGTAATCCTATAAGAAAATGCAATATATTACAATTTCTTGCGAGTAGAATTCATATTGTAAATACGTTTTTGGATATATTTTTGATATTTAACATTCTTACATATGCAATATATATTCCGTTCGATTGATGTGTAATGTGCTCACGCTCAACTGAATGTGTTGATAAGCTGCTGAACCCACACCTCTGCATCATTAATCACTCACTAATGTCACTGCGCCTCGTCATCGATGAGTTACCGTAAAGTATCGATCCGTCTCTGGACAAATTAGAGTTGTCCGCAGGAGCCGCTGCTATTGATCACCGACAGAGGGGTCCGGGATGGGCAGGAGGGGGGGAGTAAAAGCAGAACGCGAGATAAGCTGGAGGAGGTCATGAGATGAAAGCTTAAAGTGACTCACCACTGTGTTAGATTAGGCACTTTCACTTTAGACCTGTTTCTGACACTCTGAAGGTATTACCTGCTGTGGATGAAAGGTCTGTCTAATGGTCTTTTCAAATCTTATAATGATCTGATTCAGCTGTGATACTCTAGGAAATTATTTAGTGCATCATAAGTGATTTGTCTTGATTCAGTGCATTATAAAATCTCAGATTTTTTTCTAGGATACAATTCAGTTCTCTTAGAAACTACTCAGTGCAATATAAAATCTCACATTTCATCACGATTCCATTATGATTCTTTAGGAAATGCTTCAGTGCATTATGAAATCTCACATGTCCCCATGATTCAATTCAGTTCTTTAGGAAATGATTCAATGCATTATGTAGTTTCAAGATTCTTTAGGAAATGATTGAGTACGTTATGAAGACGCAAAATTCACCATGATTCAATCATGTAATTAGAAATCGATTCAGCACATTATGAAATGTCAGATTTCGATTTGAGTCTTTAGCAAATGATTCCTTGCACTGTGTAATCTCACATTTCACTATGATTTGATTCATTGTGATTCATTTAATGTGCCTGGAATAACTACTTACAGAACGCTCGAAAATACCCTGTAAATAAAGTGTTGATTTAAGAAATAGTCGTAAAGCTAAATAGTTTATTGCATAATGTTAGAATCGATTATAATTGATTCGGACGAAATCGCGCAATTTACAGCTCTAGTCTGTCCCACTTTCTGTATTGATTTTATGTGCAGGGCCCTGTTTGTGCATTATAGTTTATTTGATAGCCGCCTGCTCATTCGCTCTGCTGGACTGGGGTGTGGAGTGCGGAGTCACATTGAAGCTCAATCATAAATTGTGGCCCCAGTAAAAAGCAGTTACAGGGCACTCGTTGACCTGTGCTGCCCCGTGCTACAGCGCGTTATGGTTTTGTCTTGCAAGATAAGAGCTTCTGCGTGGTTGCCATGGTTACATTTGGCTTCTAATGTTCATCTGGATAACTGATTGGGTACTGCATGAGATTTTATGGCTGTTTGGTGCCAGCAATGCATGCAGCTGGATAACTGGAACAGTGCTGGTAGGCTGTGTGTGTGTGTGTGTGTGTGTGTGGCCCTCTTGGGCCGAAGATGCTTGTGCACTGCAAGTTTCGGCTGGTGGAAACGTATATGTGACCGCATGCTTGAATGATAACAGTTTTGCAGGATGAACAGGGTTAAATAGGGCTGTTGTGATGATTACCCTTTATTATAATATGAACATATGAATCAATATTGCTTTAAATATTCCAGGATAGGCTATGCTGTTAAATGGAAAACAATTCAGACTTTCTTTTTGAAGTTTGAATTGGCATAAAAAGTTGCATGTACTCACCTCGCTTATTTATTTGGCTTTGCTTTGTTTCATTCAAATGATTGAACTAAGTTAAATGAAAAGTTAAGTAGCTTTTACCATACAAGCAGAACAGACAAGCCATTATTTACACTTTAGTCCCTTTTAATGTCTACAAATGGCCAGCGGGAGTCCGGTCACATGCATTTAGCTCCGGATGTAGACTGTCTTAAGTATATTGATTTGAAGATGTGTGCTGAGCAATTACTAGCTGAGCAAATCATAATCTGTTCAGGCCTTTCTAATCAAATATAGATCATGCAGGAAGATCTAGTTATCTCAGACTTCGACATAAATAGAAAACAACTAGTTGTCTCAAACTTCAGTGTTACTTGTGTACAAAATATCCCTCATTATCTCAGGCATTGGAATTATCATTAGAATTTACAGAATTAGTATGAAAGTTAGCTATTTCATATACTTAGTATAAAATATAATAACTCTTTATTGCCAACTGTGATACTGTAGTAGTAGACTAGTAGTTTTCTCAAAGTTTAATATTAATACATTCATGTAGTTATCCCAGACTTATATCCAGACAGTATATAACTAATTATCTCAAACTTTGTAGTAGCAGACAAGTAGTTACCTCAAACTTTGATATTAGTAAGGGATAATTAATAATTGAGTCGGTTGGTGGCCTAGTGGTTAGTGAGTCACCACCCGGATCGGACGGCTGTGGGTTCGAATCGCAGGACTGCTAGTGGCACTACTGAGGTTCCCTTGAGCAAGACACTGTCCCCACACACTGCTCCCCGGGCGCTGTGTTCCTGGCCGCCCACTGCTTCCCTTGGTGAAGTTAAATACAGAGAAAGAACACTGTTCACTGTGCTGTGTTCACACGTTACTATAAGGGGCCACTAAACTTTAACATATACACTAGTTGGAAATGAGCTACACATTATGTATTAACCTCGTACCTTGATATGATCAGTATAGAATACAGATGCCTGTGTGGATCCGGAGCAGTGTCTCGTCCCTCCTCTTCTTTGGAGACTCCTGTGCCTTTAAGAGAGGATCCGTTCGCCCTCTGCGGACCTCGGTGTAGTTAAGACTGGGGCAGGAGGGAGGAGGGAAGGGTGTGTGAGTGTGTGGTTGTTGGGGGGGGGCGTTCTGTTGTCTGGCGCCAAACACCAAGACAGAAGAAGAGAGAAGAGCCACCATCACCAGGTTCCCGAGCTGAGCCGATGAGAGCGAGGCGGAGGGCAGTGGGCTCCCCTCGGCAGAGTGAGAGAGAGGCCCGGGGGCGGAAAGGGAGAGCCGGAGGGCTGTTGGATAAACGCGCTCCGGCTCCATCCATCCTTCAGCAGCGGGTACCTCCATTATTCAGCGCGCCTGGAAAAAACAATAACGCGTCCGGCCGGAGGATCGGTTTACGCACCGACACGAGCCACTGGCTTTGTGCGCGTGATTGTGTCTGTGTGTGTGTGTGGCTTGGTCTCCGTATGCAGGTGTTGGGGCTGGAGTTGGTATGTGTGTGTGTGTGTGTGTGTGTGTGGGCAGGTGTTGGGGCTGGAGATGAACCTGTGCCAACACGAGAACTCCTTCTATAAGCATATTTTTCTACACGCGCTCTCTATCTATCTGTCTATCTAGATAGATTTCGTCTGTTTTTACAATTACTTTAGGCTGCATAATTTTACAGTTTTCTGTTGGTTTTTTTTTTCGTGTATGAGTTTAGTTTTTATTCCTTTTTTGTGTGTAATTTATTAATTTATTTGTGTACTCTTTTACATTGATTTGCTGATATCTAGAAGTCGCTATGTTAATCAAGTGATATTATTATTAAAATTATTACTACTATTAGCACTATCACTATTACCATTATTATTATTATTATTATTATTATTATTAATAGGTGAACATTACGAGCCATAGGTGGCCCTGAAGCTTGCTATGTTTGTGGAGCCATTGTGCACTAATCAGCACTTTCTATAGAGTGAGGGGTTGGGGGTGGGAGGCGGTGGTCCCGTGGGTGTAGCGTGAGGGGGGCAGTGGTGATGGAGCGTTGGCCTCGAGCCCTTTGAAACAAGGGGGTTGAGGATGGAGGGATGGATGGTGGTGGGACGAAGGGGGAGGGGCTTGAGGAGACAGGGGGCGTGGGGAGTTTACATCAGCGTACAGTAGAAGATGTGGCCACCTCAGTGAACTGTGAATCGCATCTGTGTCTGTAGGTGTGAGTGTGTGTGTTCCTGTGCTGGGTTCACACTCACACGGTCCTCTCCTCTCTCTCAGGACCTGCTTGCTCGTCGGCTGGCTACCGCAAGGCAGACGATGAGATGTCAGGGACCACATCCCAGACAGAGCCTATCGATGCCACGGCCCGGACCGTCCTCCTCAACCGGCCTCAGAACACCAAGTTCTGCGACAATCATGTCAGGTGGGGCTTTTTTGCTTTTTTTTGCTTCATACTGTCATTCAGCAACTGAGCTCAACAGAGGTGCTCAGAATTGACTCAGTTTGAACATGTCTGTCTCTTCCACATGAATAAAATTTTCATTGTGTCTTTGTTTTCTTGCTGTTGTTTATAACTGTGCTGATGCAAGGCAATATATTTTATTAAGGTGACTCATGTTTGATCAAATTCAATGCAGCACTTTTTCTCAGTGTGTGTGTGTTTGTGTGCGCATGTGGACAAAACAGCAGAAGGTGATTGACGCTACTACCTTGTGCAAAAGTTTTGGCACCCCTGAGGAATTGGCATTATTTTTCTAATGGCACATAAGTTACAGGAAACTTTAATGTAGTGTTTTGCTGCGAAAATGTCTCCTTATTTGCTTCATTTAGCATATTAAAGAAAGCATAAAACATACAATATAAAATGTACATTAATAGGAATCATTTACTTACATGCCTAACTCTAATAGAGTCTTATGACAAGGTTTGGGCAGTCCTGGAGATGTTATGCATTTAGTGAAAATTTGGTTTGTGTAATAATTTACAGTAATTTAATAGGTTTACAAAACAGCAAATCAAGTCATTTCACCAGGGATGCCCAAACTCTGTAAGAATGAGGTGTTAAAGGGCATGTTTAAGGGTTTTTTATTCAGTTATTCATCTTAAGGCTTATTATCCTGTAAACCTTTCTGAGTGATGAGAGTTCTGAGTGAAGACCTGATGTGTTTAAGCCTGGAGAAACTGCTGCCAGACGGCATTTGCGTATTTGTTTTAAGTCGCCTTCCGCGCTTCTGTGCACTATGCAGGCTGTTTTTGTTTGTTTTATAGAAGCTAAACACTCTTAGGGTCTTGGCTGTCGTATATCATTCTCCTACCAAACCTGCCCCTGATAGTTTTGCAGATCAGCTGATTTGTTTTAAATGATCTTAGTCATTATATGCTCGTTTGTAAATGGGGGTATTCAGAATGAAGCTGAATTAGAGGTAGTTACAGTGATCTGTGAGCGTCAGATGACAGGAGGTGAAGGAGGTGATGTAGGTCTAACAGGAATTAAGCACGTTTCGTGTGCGCTGTCCCTGACTTTCGGCTCACGAGATGAAGATTTGGACGAGCAGATGGTCTGATAGTGCTCAGAGAATGCTGCTAACAGTGCTTGCGGGTTTCCTTATTGAGCGCAGGAGGTTTCTGTGTAACGGGTTACTGAAACTAATGGGACACTTTTCAGAATGACTGGTATTTGCAGACGCATCTAGCTTAGCCCTCCTCTGTCTCTCTCGCTCTCTTTCACTGCCTCTCTTTGTCTCTCTTTCGACTGTCTGTTGTCTTCATTTGTTCGAAGGTCGCTCTGTTTAGATAGGCTAAGTATGTGCATATACAGCATAACGTGGCTGGTCTTGAGGAGCAGGCTGGACCTGTTGAAAATCATTAGCTAGATGCTTGATATTGTGTCAAAAATATTCTTGTTTTAATATATTAAGTATTTTTAACTGGATGAACAAAAGCTCTACACAGAAAGAAAGACATTTCTCTCCACGTGCTTGATATGGTGTCAAAAGCATTTCTATTTTAATATATGGAGTATTTTAACAGAATAAACAAAAGCTCTACAAAGACACAATGACACATTTCACTATAGATGCCAGACATTGTGTTGAAAAACTTTAATAGTTTAATATGTTATGTTTTTTAAACCCAAAAGGTCAGTGAAGAAATGATTAAATTTCTCTCTGGTGAGCTGTTCTGTGTCTTCTGGTGCAAACCATAGTGTCCTAAACTGGTCTTGGAGGGCTGGTGTCCAGCACAGTTGAGGGATTTCCATGCTCAAATGCACTCACTAAACCTGGCAATTAACAGGTGAGTGGAACGAGGTCGGTCCTGCCGAACTGTCCTGACACCAGCCCTCCAGGACCAGAGTTGTGTGGATAATGGTGAGTAAATTGAAGCTATTTTGAAGCAGTTCAAGCTGAGCAAACTCTTATGATTGAGGCTGTTCTGAGGAAACTCCAAGGGCAGGGTTCAGCTGATGGATAAGGGTCATTAAAACTGAGTTTTTTTAAGTCAATAGAATGGCTGATAAAGAAATGATGTTTTAGACTGTTCATAGTTTATCTTTGGTGCAGCAGACAGAGACAGTATTAACCTCCAGGACCTGCAGTACTGTGCGAAAGTCTTGAGCCACCTCTCATTTCCAAAGAGCCAGACTTTCTTGTATTTTAACGTAGTCTTGAGGAACAGTTTTCCAGGCTTCCTGAAGGACTTTCAAAGTTTCTTATTTTCAGTTCAGTGCTGGGGAATGTGACCTACATATGAGTCATTCAAACATAACAATGCTATCTTAAGTCTTGAATCAGTGAAGAAACAGGAGCAGATGATTCTAGATGATCAGGCGGTGATCAGTATACTGGTGGTGCTGAATGCTGAGTGGTTGGAACTCCTTTATCTAGGCTCCTTGTATCTTTAGGTTCTTTGCAGCCTGTCACAGTAAAACATTTGCACACATTTCTTTCATTTTATCTACTCAGTATGCATAAAATGGTATTTTTGCACCAACAAGGTGATTCAAAGCAAAATATAAAGAAATGCACAGAACTGTATATAATTGATATCTACATTTTAGACTTAAAAACTAGTATATATACATATGAATAATACATAATATCACTATTATTATTATTACATGCAGGACCTTACATAATAAATTTGGCACAAATGCATGGTCGCATGTCCTAACACTACATTAAAAACAAACTTGTGTGTGGGCGGGTGAGTTTATGATCTTCGTTCAGTTTTATTTTACTGAGGGACAAGTAAAGTTTAAGCTTTTATCTCCTTAGAGCGCACACACACACACGCGCGCACACACACACACCTCCTCATCATCATTATTGATCTGGCATTTCAGCCTCAATATTGGATTTTGCTTTAAAAGGCTCTATTTCGGTTCCTGAAACCAGATTAAGTCAGGAGTGTGAGGAAGGCCTGTTCTGGCCTGTAACTGGCTGCCCGCATTCGCGTTCAGAGTTGAAGCGGCTCTCGTTCCCGGTGGCTTCCTGTTCCTCCACCTGTCAATCATCGCCCATGTCCTCGCTGAACGAGTGGAAAGTGATCTGTGGGAGATTAAAGGCTGGGTTTTTCAGCCCACACTCCACCTCCTTTATCTTCCTCTATGTTTTATTCACAGCCCGGTTTCTGCTTCCATTGCATTAGCACAGGACGGCCAGATGTCAATCACAGTGTAGCCGTAGCAACGCATTCCGCAGAAGTCATTATTGCATGCTGGTAATTATGCAGGCCTGGCGCTCATTACAGCCGCAGCTGTAGTAAAACTGAATCTAAGCTGTGTGGTAGTGGTGCCTTTTCCTATGTGTGTGATCGTATGGATCCCACCATGCCCTGTGATACCAGACCTGGCCTGGTGCACTTCCAGGTCAGCCCTGAGCGGGTGTTTGATGTCATTGTGTTGGGTGCTGTGTGTTTTACCCTGTGAACTCCCCATGGCAGTGCAGTGTGTGTGATACTGTATCCTGTTTACAGGTAGAAATGGACACAAATACCTACCTGATACGCATAAATACACTCGAAACTATATTTAACTGCAAAAACAATGACCTAATAGGATAAAGAGGGAAAATCAATATCTGTTAAAGGGCTCATACCATGGAAAAATCCATGATGTTAATTGTATAATGTTAATTGTATACAGTATATATATGGAAATAGTGCTTTTTCAAATTGGTTGGTTCTGTGATGTTATAGCAATCATTACAGTTGCACATATCTGCATATTCAGCCCTCAGCAGGTTAGCTGTTCAACTTACATTGAAGTTATAAGGAGTGTTTCAGTCTGTACTGCTTTTTAGACGAGGCACGGAACAGAACAACCAATCAGAAGAGAGCTTGCTGACTTATAGCAGTCTTAAAGGTACAGTAACAGAATCAGCCTGTTTAATACTTAAGAAAAAAGAGATGATGAAAAATGGTCTGAAAATGAATTCTAATTGTTTTTAGTTCATAAAATATGCACAATTAGTGTAGGTGGGCATCAGGGAAAATAATAAGATACTCCAAAAATATGTAGTAATTCAATGTGAAGTATTGGTTCATTCAGCAGGAAATAAAGATACATATGGAGACGTACATATACAAATGTAGGCATATATATACGTACAAGCTGTAATCATTATTATATAGACCCTTGTGTATCTGTCATATATGTGTCATCACTATTATTACATGTAGATGTTTACAAAATACTTAATGGATATACGCATGACCCTGTGTCCTAATGTTACATAAAGACAAAGTTTTGTGTGTGTGTGTGTGTGTGTGTGTGTGTGTGTGTGCGTGTGTGATCCTAGTTTCATATTAAAGAGAAAATACAAGCAGTTGAAGAGTGTGTATCAGGTTGTATTTCTTAGTTGAAAATAAAACTCACAGCCACACTCTGACGCTGTGCAGATAAGACTGGTGCGGCTTTCGAACACAGAGAACCTTTCAGTACAGCCCATACAAAGAACCCTAGCAACCGAGCCACTGTTTACCGCACACATCAGACCAGCCTGGGTGTGCTGTCAGTTTCAGTGTTTGGTCCTTTAAGTGAAGAGAGAGGACAGATCCTTTCACACCAGAGCAGTAAATCTCTTTCAGAAACTGACTGAACAGAACTGAATTTAATACGAGTGTTTACTCTCAAATTTCACTGCAATTCAGTTTGATTATACCAGTTATTTGGAGTAATTCATATGTGAATGCAAATGTGTCTGGAGAAATGTTTTGTGTTTTACATGTTTTGTTGTTCCATTTTTACTGTTTTAATAATATTTTTTGTGTTCTTTTTATATTCAGTATTTTTATAATCTTTATTATTGTTGTCATTTTATTTATTCATTGTGTTATTTAAAATTTGATTTTTTTTATCTTGGCCAAAAGATTTGTGCATACTTTAGAGTATTATTAATAAAAGATTCAACCCAATCTGTTAGTACATTTTCACACCCCCGGTGTGTTCGACTACTCTACAAATATGGTACTGTCTAATGCATATGAATATGTCAGGTGGTTGCACATGAATAAAATATGATCAAAGAACACAATTCTTGCCAAAAAAAACCAAACTTAAAAGGATGCTAAAGTGACATCCTTTATTCTTTGTGTGTTAGCAGTGCATCCGTTTCTGAACTGATGCATATTATCAATTACTTTGGTAGCCATCAGCACATCTAAAACAAAGGCTAAACATCAGTGTATGACGTTCAGCTGAGAAGTTCTTCATGTGAAACATCTTGATTCAGTTGACTTCCACTCATAGGCCTGACCTTAGTCACTGCCCTTTTTCCCCCATTTGCACTTTCAGGCTTTTGTTCGGTTTCCAGATCAGTGGATGGACAGCCCTGAGACGACGACGAAATTTTCCGACATTTGGGATATATTTAGTGTCTTTACCAGCTATTTGTAACGCCTGTAAAACACTTACTGTTGCTTTTCAGCTATTTAAGGCCCACTTAGTGATGGCCAATAGACCTGAGTGACTGACAGCAAGAGGCTGCCAAGGTCCAGGCTTGTACTTTTTGGGCTCCTGCTCTAAATTTGGAGGTGCGGACAGAGAGTTGATGTCAGGGGGTTTTTGTGTGTGGGCAGATGCTACCAAAACAACACGCGGAGGCTTTTCAGAGCAACCTGAAGTGGGATTGATCCTAAATTGAGCTCGCAGTGCTACTTCAGAAGAACGACACCTATATTTAGATCTGCCCTGCTTTTAAGTTGCCCAGAATAAGGCCAGCTTTAATGACTTTTTATTTTTGTAATTGCCAACGACTAAAAGAACACTTCTCGCTTTATTGATCTGAGTGCCATTCTGTCCAGGCCGAAGGCCAGTTTGTTTGTGTTGTTTATGCCAGTTAAATGCCATTGGGAAATATTCAAAGCAATTTTACCTGCAGTTCAGAAGGGTCAGTAATGTGAGTTGGAAGATGGAGTGTTTTTTTTGTAAAGGGTCATTCCACCATTTTTAGAATTCCCGCATAATTAAATGGTTAAGATATCAGAGTGGTTTATTGTGAAATGTTCTAGAGAAACATACAGAGGATTGTTCTCTGTGGTGGTGAATGGAACCAGATGTCTGATTAATTTAATGTCGTTCACTAAAGGTGAATGAAAAATGAATACACTGCCTGATGCCTGAGGCTGTTTTAAGATTTACCTTTAGAGGCCGATAGTGAGTGATGTTCGTTTATGTGATGTTTGCTAAAACAGCTATGGGGGCAATGGTGAGTGATGTATTTTTGATGTGTGTTGAAATAGCTATAGAGGGCGATGGTGACTGCTGTTTGTTTATTTAATGTCTGTTGGAACTGCTATAGAGGGCGATGGTGAGTGATGTTTTTTTTTATTTGATGTTTGCTGAAACAGCTGTAGAGGGCGATAGTGAGTGATGTTTGTTTATTTGATGTTCATTAAAACAGCTATAGTGAGTGATTGTCACAGTGCGGCGGCGCCGGTAACGGTTCTTCCTCGTCCTCCTCCCACCAGGACCAGACCGGGGGAGCCCTGTAACTCCAGGGC